>JAOVYW010000111.1:192370-203702 GCA_025775045.1 Hiodon tergisus | reverse complement strand
CACACACACACACACACACCCACACCCCCACACACAGACCCCCACCCACCCACACCCACCTACACACACACCCAACACCCACACACAAACATACCCACGCACACATACACATACACAAACCCACACACACATATACACCCACCCACACACATGCACACACCCGCCACACACACACGCATACACATACACCCACCCACACACACACACACACACACACAGCTGCCACACACACATACACAGACCCACCACACACACACACACACACACACACACAAAGAAACACCCGCCCACAGACATACTTACATACACATGCATGCACGCAAAAACACGTTCACACACACACCCACACACTGAGTTTGGCCATTTGTAATTATTTCTTATTTGCTGCATTGCCCAAAGGGATAAATCCCAGTGTTTTTAGTGCACTTTATTAAGACCTTACACATTCTGAAACCCTAGTCAAGTGCTTTGTCTACAAGCCCTGAGGAGGAAGGGGGCAGTTTAATTTGTTCCGCTTCATTAGACAGCTAGGCCTCTTTAACCACCCAGAGCTTGTTCACTACCTATCTCCGTCCACTGACCTGTTTTTGTTGTTGTTGTTTTGATGGCTACTTCAATCTATACATGTTGTGGGAGATGGGAGGGGCTCAAACCATCACTATAGGCATGCACATGGTATGACCAATAACAAATGACAAATCAAAGTAAACCTGGTGTGGTAGAGGGGAGGGGCTCATCCTGTAATGTAAATGATGTGAACATATCTGTCACCAGTGATTTTTCTATTCCCTCTGCATAAGATCCTGGGAAAGAGGCTACATCCGATTATATATGGTGTATTTAAATCTAGCTGTAGACAGTGTTAATTTATCAATAAATGAATAAATTACACTTACAAAGAGAGGCAAGTTATTCTGCAGGGACAGCTGTAAAAACAGGCAAAATCATTACAGTTAGATATGGCCCTATCATTCTTAACCAAAAATGTGCAATCCACTGTGAATACATAACAAATTGTACAGGGTCAGTAAACTGTGATGTTTAGCTAATGCTAACTCTTGGCCGATTCTAAACATGAGTAGCTCTGCTGCTTATTATGCAATGGAGCTGTGAGGTCCACTGAGGGAAGAGAGCGTTTGTCGGGACAGTCCCAGCTGTAGAAACTCAGGGCAGACTGAGCACTTGTATAGCCAGCACTTGCCCATCCACCGTCCTCATCTGTGAGCATCAGAAGATAAGAACTGAAAATCTGCCTTTTCTGAATGTCAAGTGAAAGCTTGTTGCTGGCTGCGTTGGAAAAACTCATGGCTATCGTCAACACTTGCATGCTCTTCAAACCTTTTTCTTTATATACAGTGTGAGTTCTGCTCTGCAGCATTAATGGCACCATTATGACCATAGAACCATGCTTGAATACCATTTTTGTACAGGGGTTTTACTTATTGCCTTCAGGATAATCCCCTTTAAACAGAAATCAGTACCTCCGCCATTAGCTGTAATCCCATGAAATCTGTTTAATTGCCTCTTTCTTAAACAGCCGTGAGTTTGTTGGCCGCCCAAAGCGACTCTCTCCGCCTTGGGGAAATGACTCGTCTGGAGCTGTGGGAGTCTTTGGGAGAGGAAGCTCAGTTACGCAGAAGAAAAGGACATGCTTCTGGTGAACCAGATGTGTGGCGCGAGCCAACGCTTGGGGTCTCTCTACTGGCCAGGGGGGTGGGGGCAGCAGACGCTCGTGTGCGGGCGCCCCAGGGACAAAAGGCCGCAGCGAAGGGGAAAACCGCCACAGAAGCTACGAGCACGTGCAACATGAAGGCTGGGGATTTTGTCAGAGGGGGAAAATAAATGCACTGACTAACAGGATCAGTGTGCAGCCACTGAAGAGCCTCAGAGTCCGCTCTGAGTCTTCTGGAAGGCGGTACTTTTAAGCAAACATTCATTTCCTCGCAGATAATTCAAGCACATGCCACTTGAATGTGTAATGCCGTCACATAGTTCCTCATGCAGATCATTTTATGAGGCTCTTTATCCTTCATACCTGCTAGTTTTAAAATGTTACTTTTTATCCCAATGCATAGATTGCGCAGTGCGTTCACAAAGTAGCATTTATCTGTATTGCATGTGAAAGGCATGGGAACGTTTACAGCAATTACAGTCCCTTTCTACAGAGAAAGTGAATCAGGTAAAGGTATTGCACACACACACACACACACACTCATACACAAACACACTCACAAACAGACACAGGCACAATCACACACACACATACACACACACAGACACACACAGACACGCTCACACACACTCACAAACAGACACAGGCACAATCACACACACACACACACACACACAGACACGCTCACACACACTCACAAACAGACACAGGCACAATCACACACAGACACATACTGACACACATGATACACACACAGAGGATTGATACAATACAGGCCTCAGTGACGGTGCTGGGCAGAGGTGTTTTAGAGGGAGGATGTCAGGAGGTGGTAATATGAGGCTCAGAGGCTGTGCGATCGGAAGTGGAGTCTGGCACCCCTGGGAAGGCCAAATGCAGTCGGCCCCCGCAATACTGCTGCTGCAGCTGGGGGCCAAGTGACTATGTCCTCGACTCAGACACACACACACACAGAAAATCACATACAGACACACCCACACACACACTCACGCACAGATGCACAGACATTTATATACAGACACCCTCCCTCCTTCTTAAATTACACTAAAACAATGAACTTTTTAATGGCTTTTGAAACTTTTTTTACATTTTTATATGCTCTATTTTACCTTTGACCTTTGATTATAAGTAATACAGGACGTAGGGACAAACATTGAGCACAACCTCAGAAATCTCATTGAGTGAAATACTTTCCTTTCATATTAAAAATGTATTTAGTTACAAATAAACACTGAGCCGATACAGCATTTTCAGATGTTATAAGTTTGCCTAGCTGTTTGTACAAACAACTGATTATGATTTGCATTATCTGATTTCAAATAACTGAACATGCTGATGGGCGGGTGGACATTTGGTGCGTTTCAGGAAAGTTTGAACAAAGTGTCAGGCGACTCCATTTGACAGATGTGTCTTGGACAGAGGAAGAAATGGCTTTCAAACAGGGCTGAGCATGACTGAGGAAGAGACGCTAATCATCTTTAGCCCTCCGACTGGCTCGGTAGGCTTTTTGTTTTACGTGTAAGTTAGTGGCGAAAATCCTGACTCACAAAGTGTCAATGGCAGAATGCTAATGAAAGGCTTTAAGAATGTAATTGTCATTTTGAAAAAAAGAAAGTAGTTAAGCCTGTAGTTAAGCCTGTAGGTGAAGTGCACTTTTGCATCATTACTATTCCTGTTTAGTGCCCAACAAAACGGTTTTTATTTCGATGGGTAGTTACCCCTGACTGCCCCGCAAATGTATTTTGACCCACCAGGGAGTCCTGGCCCCAAGTTGGAGAACCCCTGCCTAAAAAGACACATTTATCAGTTTTGGTTCACTTGTTTGAAATTGCAAACTAGAATACAGGCCCAAGGTTTTTATTATATGGTTTGAAAATGTGAACAATTTTGAATGAATTGTATTCAAGCAACTTAATAAAAATAAGTTAGATAAGAAAATAATAAGAAAATAAGTTCTGCATCAGAGACACATTTTTTCTGATCATTAAATCAGCAAAAAAAAAAAAAAAAAACACTTCTGTTACAGAATAACATCATAACACATGACTTAAGCATGACTTATAACATGGATATACTACAAAAAGCTTAACAACAGGTGAATAACGATACAGGATATAAATCTTCCCTTGAGGGTTTTTAAACTGCACAACCTGCCACTTGCAACAGTAATCAACATCAGCACTAATTCACTCCACTGTTATCATTTGCACAACAAAATGGCATAACAGACAACACTTAAAACACCGTGGGCAGGCTTTGCATGAAATAACATGAAGGTATTACTGTGAACGATGATAGAGTGGTTGACTGTCTCTCTGCTTGGTGGAGTCCTCCGCCATCACTCACCTTTGTCCCATAATCTAACCAACAATGTGCTGCTCAAACTGTGTAACCCAATGTAACTCGACCTTACTTCCTCCCCCTCTTAAAGCTCTCCTTGCAGACTAAACAATTGTGACTTGGCTGAGAAAGTGCCTCGGTTCCAGATGCTGCTCCTCTCAGCCTTCCTCTCGCTCTCGCTCCGCAGACGGCTTTAATTGGAGTGGCAGGCACAGACACTCTTTCAGTGGGCAATATGCACAGGGGAGCCTCACCCTCCTGGCAGCGCCACTCCGTCAGTGCTCCAAACAAAAGAAAGTTGAGAACAGTGTCGGGGGGTTTATTGCGTACTGGGCTAAAGGCAGCCGATAACCAGGGTTTCTCCCCGGTTTTGCATTAGGGTGCTCGTCCTCGCCTTCCTGTGATCCCTGCCCTGTTGTCTGCTCTGGCAGAGCTGTTTTCATTCAGACCACAGTACGGGATGCCATGTGCTGTATGTTTAAGCCCCTGAGTGCCACAGCAGAGTACACCCCAGTGGTGGCACACAGAGGTAAAGCAGCCCCCTGCTTCAGGTTAAACTTTCTGCAGTGGGTTAAACTTTCTAGCTGAAAGCAATTTTTAACAGAACTTAAGTGATAACCACTCACCAAAAAAAAAAAAAACACACACACACAATTCTTTTTTTTTGTACCTCCTTGTTGTAACAACGTGCCTTTTATTGACCACACACGCTTCAGAGAACTGGGTCTTCGGGGCATTTTTTATTTTATTTCCATGGTGCCTTTGACTAATATTATCCCTCTAAGTTTTCTTCTGCACCTTTTAGCTGACTTCCTCTAAAAAGTCCCAGTGTCCCTTTAGGGCAATCCCTATTGCCTACTGCGGTGAATCGGACTCTAATGTGTATTAGTGTAGAATTTTGTACAGACTGCATTCCCCTGGCCTCTTTGGGGCCGACGGCTGGGCTCAAGGTTACCTGTCTGACTCCCACCATTTAAACCACCAACTTTATAACCTGTCCTTTATAGCCCATATTTCTGACTGGGATTCAAAAACAGGGCCATTTCCAGAGAGAGTGAGTAGTAGAGAGAGAGAGAGAGACAGAGAGAGAGAGAGAGAGAGTGAGAAGGAGACAGAGAAGGAGAGAGAGAGAGAGAGAGGAGAGCGAGAGAAGGAGAGAGAAGGAGAGGAGAGAGAGAGAAAGGAGAGCGAGAGAAGGAGAGAGAGGAGAGAGAAGGAGAGAGAGAGGAGAGAGAGAATGAGCAGCAGAATGCTTAAGAATCCCAGAGCATACAAAAGCCAGTCTCTTTTCAGCACATTTCTAAACAGCACCTCTCAAACCCCATTCCAAAATAAAAGAAAACATGGAAACAAAAACAAAAAAGCATCACAAAAAGGAGGAAATGTTATTTAAAAGGTACCAGACCGCATCATTTTCCACTGATATTATATACTCCCTGCAGTATCCAAAATATATACGGGCCACGGGCCAAGAATGTAAAAATAAAATACATAGACTCAACATCTGGACTGAGGCTGAACAAAACTCCCATTTAATCACAGCTGAATAAAGTATTCTACAGTTTACTTCTGTTTTTTCACTAATTTAGCTTCTTTTCCCAAGGGGGTCTGCTACCTCTGATCTCAAATTGGATCGCATTTCGCCTAAGTTTCCTGAAACGCTGACAAAACGTTCGTTTTTATTATAATTATCCATATTGTCCAGAGCACAGGGAAAATACTGTGTTTTCAGAACTCAAATCCACAGCATACCTACCATACGGATAGTCCAATATCCACTCTTGGGTTTCTGTTAGCCAAACAAGCTAGTAGGCTTTGGCAGAACCAGAGGAGGTAATAGTTGTTTAAGTTGCGGGTTCAAGTCCTGCACAGGGAACTTGTGGGATGACTTCCAGTCCAGTAGAGCAGAAACGGAAATATTTAACTCTTTAATGAACTGGACTCGCTCATTTAATGATTACAAGATAAAGTGCGCTCCGTCCCGAAGTAGGCGGACATAAAGAGGAAATCATTGAGACAAATTGGACCGGGGAGACTTTTTGTGGCTTATTGATCCATCATTTGCATGCTTGGTTTTGTCGTGCAGTGAAACAACGTCAAGTCGAAAACAATGCAGCACATGACGCTCGTTAACTCCCTTTCTTCAGTACCAGCCCAGGATGTGGAGTAATTGCTTAGTCATTTGAAGTCACCCTTTGTGTGTGCTGTGCAGTAGCTTGAACACATCTCGGCTCTCTCGGGAGAGAGTGCAAACTTTCCTGCCTCTGTTATTGTACAGAGAGGTTGGAGCTGCACTGAAGTACGGAGGATTCTCTGTTTCTCTCGCTCTCATTTCCAGGACTGGGTGTAAACTGTTTCAGGAAGGCGCATGAATGTTTACCCACGCCTGTTTGAGTTCCTCGGAGCCCAGACAGAATTGGCCCGAAGCGTCCGTGGTTGTTGTCTATATTAGCGGGCGCCAATAGAGCTGTCAAACGGCGAGTTTAGGGGGAGGGGGGGGTGAGGGGGATCCAGGCACTTATCAGACTGACACAAATGCCAGCATTCTTTAATGTGACTGCGTTCAACCTGCTGCGTGGCCGCATTGCATCGTTGTTTGCTTTTATTTCCCTCACCAGAATACAATGTGCGGAGGTCCTCCAGAAAATACATCATAAAGCCATGGCTGGGCCTACAAAACCATCGCAGGTGTCCTGCATGCAAACCCCACATGTCGGCTGTCTGCAGCGTCGTACATCAGATAAGCAGGGAGGATTTTCGCAGCTAACTTCATTCCGCAGCGGCGGCACAGATCAAAAGCTCAGCCAACAAGCATTTACATGCTTTGCGGGGCCCCGCCATATGTCTTATCGGAATTACGCAATAAGTCCCCCGCAGGAACCCGATAATGATCTGAATATCAATACTGCTCTATGATGAAGAGGCTGATTGCTCATCGTGGAGTTAGGAGGTAAGGAGGTCTGCGGCCTAAGAGTGCACATCCACCATACATAAAAACTTTTAGCATGTATTACTGCCACAACAGAATCAGAAGCGTTGGCGACTGAAGCTTCCGTGAGACTTCTAAAACAATGCCAGCTTTTTAAACAGTGACAGCAGAGGCCAGAAAACGACAAAGGCCCCTTAATATGAATAATTTATTTTGCTAGTGGGGAATTTGTGGTGGCACACAGATGTCAAAAGATGTCAAAGATGGGCAGTGGTTATGCGGTGTGGATGACGGCATCAGGCCTCCATAACCACTGACAGTGTCTGTAACTAAAGTATAAGTGCATTCATGTGGTGCCACTGATTTACCTGGTGCCTGCATAAGGAAACACCTACATGTAAAAGGGAAAGATCTTCTCTGAACGTATCAGAGTCAGACAGAGCTAAATCTCTTACAACGCATAGTGCAAAAGCTCTTTGGTTGCTTCTTCATGTTTCCGTAGAAAAAGGTGGCCTTGTGCCAATGTGACACCTTACAAAGCATCATGTAAAAGCTCTTTGGTTGCTTTTTCATGTTTCTGTAGAAAAAAGTGGCCTTGTGCCAATGTGACACCTTACAAAGCATCATGTAAAAGCTCTTTGGTTGCTTTTTCATGTTACTGTAGAAAAAGGTGGCCTTGTGCCAATGTGACACCTTACAAAGCATCATGTAAAAGCTGTTTGTTTGCTTCTTCATGTTACTGTAGAAAAAGGTGAAACATCACTCATTGATGTTATAGATCCCTACAGGCCTCCTATTCACTCAACTGGACGTAGTTTGACTATTAATATACTCTCCCTTAACCTCCATTTAATTTGTTATTTGTACATAGTTCAGAGTTTATGGTGCGCTGATGTCAGCATTTACCCAGCCTCTGCAAAGTCGCCACGCACCATTTTCCACCAGGAAGCACGGAGCCAAATAATAAGGTAACAGATAAGCTCAATTTTTTGGAACCAGCACACTTAATCAAACTTCACAGAAGTGAGACAAGACACTGGTGTTGGTAATGAATTAGTTCTACACAAGACGTGTTTCTTACTTAAAGACCGGGGAGACACAGCTCCTAGGGAACACAAAGAAAGGACCAGAGAAGACCAAAATGGCCGATTACCTTGAGGACCCTCGTGGCAGTGCAGGCACATTTCCGGCCAACTTAGAGGGGTTGTTTAACATTTAAACAGTATATGAAGTGTTGGTATATTAAGAGGATATCAATCTGCGTTTTAAGCAGTTTTTGACTTTTTTTTCAAGAACTTCTTGCTGATTAAATGCTTTTTTTTTCTTCATAAGCCAGATTTTAACACTATCATTTCAAAACTCTAAAAGTAATAGGTATAAGATGTGGTTGTACGTAATTAAAATACATAATCTGGTTTGGCTTTAAATTACACTATTTTCAACAAAATTTTATATTTTTATTTATTTTGGGACTCCTCTGTTCCAAAGTGTGTCTGAAGATGCTTAACTACATTATTTACATAATTTTATGCCTAGTGTTTGACTTTTAGATTTAGGTGGTAAATGTGTTTTTAATCCAATTTCCAGAATGTTCCAGAATTTCCAAGAATGTTGATAGAACACTGCCGGTTCACAATAGGAATGGTAAAATAACCTGATTTTGGGTAAAACATTTGAAAAGTTTAAACAGTTGAAACTGGGTTTTTCCAGCGTTTCCCTAGCCTTATGCCACATGGTGTGGATTTCTTTTCTCTACTTGTTTGTTTTTAAAAAAATCTGAAAGTGGCCCTTAAGAACAAAAAAGCCATTGTGTTGGTTTTCAGACAAAAATGCTATTGTACTGTATCTGCGGCGGACATCCAGGGGTCAACGGAGCATTTTAATACAGCTGTATTGAATAGTCCAGTTGATTAATTAATTCACTGACTTGTCCGAGGTTAATCACAATCTCTCTTTGCTATCAGAAAAAATAAGCCTAGCTCTGTTAGGAGGAGCTGACACGATTAAAGTGAAGCAGAAGGGTTGTCAGCGGGGTCGGGCCTGCAATGAAAGAAAAGCCTGCTGTTGTTGGCCCGTTGCCTCGCTTCACATATTCCACATGGTCAGGTCTCATCTGCTTTATTGCTCCACAATAACCAAACAGTACCACGGCGACGCCGCGCTCCGCTTGCCCCGTGAGGAAGATGAAAAACAAAACGCAATTACTGGGGGGGGGGGGTTAGCCTTCCCCAAATGCTCCCCCGCTGCACGGTGGGCACGTACCACTCACACTGGAGACCTGTGGGAGGCCAAGGGGAACGAATGGGACCGGGTCATTGTAGGCCTGAGAGAAGAGGGAGGAGAGAGTCACGCGGCCTGCCTGCTCTCTCGCCCTCCCAGGTGTGGCACCCTTGCTCGGGGGTGGTGGGGATTGTGGATTGCAGTGTCTCGCCCCTCCTGGTCATGGGAAACCACAGCCCTGAGTCAGACAGAGTCAGAGGGGCCTCAACCAATTGGCAAATGGCAAAGCCTCCCTGTGACCTGCCCACCTCAGAATGAGACAACAGATAACCACTGCTTTTAAATCAGCATCCCTTCCTCTAGTAAGAAGAACAATGTTGTTTTTGTCGTGCAATCAATTCCTGACTCCAGAGACTTCAGGGAGAGAGACAGAAAGAGAAAAAGAAAGTAGAAAAAACAGAGACAGAAAGGGACAGCTACTGCAGCAGGACTCCTCCCTTGTAATTTCAGGATATGCGAGAGCAGCTAACAGTTGGAGCATGTACAGCAGTCAGTGCATGACTTTGCTGGCTGTTAGCGAACCAAGAGCCCTATGACTGTGACCTGTGGCGCCAAAGCTGTAAGGTTAGAATGCCTGGGGCAATCAAGGGCAACTGATTCAATAAGCCTCTCGTTCTTCCTGTGGATAACAGCCATACTGCTCAGTCAGGATTACAGTCAATTCCAGTGTGGGAAAATGACATGTGGACTTAATGTGCAATTGCTCGTTTCGTAGAACTTCTGTGCATGCCTCCTTTACTTTTTTCTCCTTAAAGCGAAGGGGGAAAATAAAGATATTGTTTTGTAACGAAATAATGACAGCAACACGCTCATTGCTAATTCATCTACAGCATCATAATTAAATATTAATAATTCATATCACCTTTCCCCTATGGCTCATTAGAAAGCACATTGGAGATGGTGTCCTTCAGAGAAGAAATAATAAAAGTGACTGATTTGAATAGATTGCTTTATAAATCTGGGGGACAGGGAGAGTGGATGTTTGGCAGATGTTTTCCCTGCCCAGCTTTACTGGAGCTGCAGATATGCAGGTCCAGCTCAGACAATAAACCTTCAGAGAGAGAGAGAAAGAAAGAAAGAAAGAAAGAAAGAAAGAAAGAAAGAAAGAAAGACAGAGAGAAGCTTAAAAAAAGAGAGAGAGAGAGAGAGAGAGAGACAAAAAAGAGAGAGAAGCTAAAAAAAGAGAGAGAAGCTAAAAAAAAGAGAGAGAGAGAGAGAGAGAGAGAGAGAAGGGGAAAGGCAAAGCTGCAAAAAATAGACAATAATAGCCACCACAAAGCATGCTAATTTATACTTCTGGTAATGACTGGCAAGGCAAGATAATGAGTGGCGATCTGACAAGAAAAGGAGTTTACCCTTATCTGCAGCTATTCAAGGCATGGATCCTTCACCTGCTCTTCTATGGACCGGCTGTCTTTGCATGCTGCCACATGTCACCTCAGCAAAACAAAGGGGGCATTATTGGCCGGCGGTTTCTGACAAACATGGCAAATTAAATCCCTTAAATATGCAACAGCTATTGACTACTAAACCTATTTTCCTTTAAAGAGATTAGTCCGGCTGATGAATTTGACAGCATGATGATCTTTAGCCCCCCACCCCCCTCCTCTCCCCATGCCTTTAATTCATCACCCCTTCCAATTCTATTGGGATAATTGCATTCGTGTTGCACAGAAAAGGGGTGGGGAATATGAGCAACTTGAAAAGTGTTTGCAGGGTTTGGGTTTGTGTGGAGTTGGAATTTGGTTCGGGGGGGAGTCAAATAAATAAAGTGTTGTTAGACAAAGTGAGATGGTGTCCCTGGTCTGAGACAGGGGCGAGGGAGAATTTCTGGCCGCCACACATGGTGGGTGTTTATTGTTTTCTGGGCTCTGGCAGTGAGACTGGTGGTCAGGCAGTGTGAGAGAGCGGTGCGGCCCCTCCACCTCCTCCTACAGCTCTGGCTTATCGGCAGACACAACAAGGGCTGCAGAGGAAACAGCCCAGAGAAAAGGCAGGACACCTCCCAGACACTTTCACACACTCTCACACACACACACACACACACACACACACACACACACACACACACACACACACACACACACACACAC
>JAOVYW010000111.1:152016-167900 GCA_025775045.1 Hiodon tergisus | reverse complement strand
AGGATAATGCGCCCTGCCACAAAGCAAAAATGGTTCAGGAATAGTTTGAGGAACACAACAATGAGTTCAAGGTGTTGGCCTCCAAATTCCCCAGATCTCAATCCAATCCAATCGAGCATCTGTGGGATGTGCTGGACAAACAAGTCCAATCCATGGAGGCCCAACCTCGAACTTACAGGACTTAAAGGATACTACAGCCAGATACCACAGCACACCTTCAGAGGTCTAGTGGAGTCCATGCCTCGACAGGTCAGGGCTTTTTTGGGGGCAAAAGGGAGACCTACACAATATTAGGCTGGTGGTCATAATGTTATGGCTGATCGGTGTGTATGGCATTAATAATGAAGAAGAACGGAAACTCTATTACCTTAAGAACCAGCAGGAAGAGACACTACACTGAAAGCATTAGACACAATGTTTGGATCCGTCACATGTTCCACAAATACTATCATCATTATCAAACATGAGTTTACTTGAAATTTACTAGTGATAAGATTCAGATACCCATACATTTCACTGGAACCTATTAGGGGGAGCCTGGTTTTATGTATGTCTTATGCAGCACATTAAATATAATAACACCAGGAATAAAATTACATTTCATAACAAAGTGCATGTAAAATTTCCATATGTTCATCGCATTTGGACTTTGAGGGGTTTATAACTTAAACAGTCTAGATTTGAGCAGGAAGCTATTCCCCGGTATAGATTTGGGAGGGATTGTTATTTCAGATGTGCAGCGCGTCACTAATTGTATTGAGCAGTTAATAAAATATATGTGATGCATGGAAAGTTAAGTGCGAGGCCAAAACTGGAGCGCTTTGTGTCTAATTAAAGTTTGGGAAACTGGCTGGCTCTGTTTTTTTTGTACCAGAGGGTGTGATAGGCCCGGTTATATTCATGCTTCTTGAATAGTACTTAGGGGCTCGGGAGGTGACAGAAACCGTGAGCACTCCACAGAGAGGCAGCAAACATGTAGTGATGTATGTGCGTGCGTGAATGTGTGGTTATACGTCTATATGCGCCTGTGTGTGTGTGTGTATGTGTGTGTGTGTTTGAGTGAGAAAGAGAGATGTAGAGTGTGGGTATGGGTTCTGTACTTAAAATCCAGGAGATTTTACAGACTACTCAGACAGCAAAATCCAAGAGATTTTACGGAGTAATCTGACAGCAGAATCAACAAGAGTTACAGCGTACTCTGGCAGCGAAATCCAGGAGCTGTTACAGAGTTCTCCGACAGCAAAATCCAGGAGATTTTACAGAGAATTCTGGCAGCAAAATCCAGGAGATTTTATAGAGTAATCTGGCAGCAGAATCTAGGAGATGTTACAGCGTACTCTGGCTGCGAAATCCAGGAGATGTTACAGAGTTCACAGACAGCAAAATCCAGGAGATTTTACAGAGTAATCTGGCAGCAGAATCTAGGAGATGTTACAGCATACTCTGGCAGCGAAATCCAGGAGATAATACAGAATACTCTGGCAGTGGACTCAAATGCATATAATGCAAAACAGATGCAATATATCATTATTAATAAAAGTTTGTGGAATAAAATAAATAATATATCTTAATATAATGCATGAAAGATAGTGGAACTGTTTTGTGTCTTGATTATTTTTTTATTAAAAGTGGACCCTTGATCGTCTTTTATTGATTGGGGTGAAGAAATTTTACAAATGACGTTCACTAGCAGGACAAAAAGAAACATACCAGGTTGTTAAATTGACTGCTAGTGACATCGAGAGGGGTGTGCCTCTCAGCACTGAACCTCACTTGTGGGCTGTGAAGCCTGCAGAGAGTTAAACAGACGGGTGGCTTGAAGGCGTCTGGGATTGGACTAAGATTTGATTAGTCCAATTTCCTCATCCTCCCCACATATAGGGGAGCCAAGCTGCCTTGGAGCTGTGCCGCAGTAGTGGGGATGAGCTGCCTTGGGGCTGAGCTGTAGTAGTGATACTGAACTGTAGTAGTGGGGCTGAGCTGTAGTAGTGATACTGAACTGTAGTAGTGGGGCTGAGCTGCAGTAGTGAGGCTGAGCTGCAGTAGTGAGACTGAGCTGTAGTAGTGAGACTGAGCTGCAGTAGTGGGGCTGAGCTGTAGTAGTGAGACTGAGCTGTAGTAGTGTGGTTGAGCTGTAGTAGTGAGACTGAGCTGTAGTAGTGAGGCTGAGCTGTAGTAGTGGGGCTGAGCTGCAGTAGTGAGACTGAGCTGTAGTAGTGAGACTGAGCTGTAGTAGTGGGGCTGAGCTGCAGTAGTGGGGCTGAGCTGCAGTAGTGAGACTGAGCTGTAGTAGTGTGGCTGAGCTGTAGTAGTGAGGCTGAGCTGTAGTAGTGGGGCTGAGCTGTAGTAGTGATACTGAGCTGTAGTAGTGGGGCTGAGCTGCAGTAGTGGGGCTGAGCTGCAGTAGTGAGACTGAGTTGTAGTACCGGGGCTGAGCTGTAGTAGTGAGACTGAGCTGTAGTAGTGAGACTGAGCTGTAAAAATGGGACCAAGATGCCTTGGGGCTGAGCTGTAGTAGTGGGGCTGAGCTGCAGTAGTGAGACTGAGCTGTAGTAGTGAGACTGAGCTGCAGTAGTGAGACTGAGCTGTAGTAGTGAGACTGAGCTGTAGTAGTGAGACTGAGTTGTAGTACCGGGGCTGAGCTGTAGTAGTGAGACTGAGCTGCAGTAGTGAGACTGAGCTGCAGTAGTGAGACTGAGCTGTAGTAGTGAGAATGAGCTGTAGTAGTGAGACTGAGCTGTAAAAATGGGACCGAGATGCCTTGGGGCTGAGCTGTAGTAGTGGAGCCTCGTTTCTGCAAAACAGGATTTTTTGTTCCAGTGGCCATGTGCTCCTTGTGGTGTCTTTATCGAGTTGTGGCCGGCCCCTGCGCCATGATATGATCGGGCCTTTGCGAAATGAAGAAATCACATCAACTTGGCAGGGAAGAGTCCAGCACAGTAAACAATGGACCAGGAGGCCAGCTGTCGGGAAACAGATAAAGTCAATATGGCGAGACTGACTCAGAGACACAGAAGCACTGAGCACGGCAGCACATGATTCGTACAACCATTTATGTTAATCATTTTAAGATTTTCTAATGAAAACGTGTTTTCATTGTTGTTGTTTTTTTAAATGTGTGTGTGATGTGTGTCTGTGTGTGCATGTGTGTGTTTGTCCGTGTGTGTATGTGCATGTGAACTCCAACAAAAGGTGGTTCAAAGTGATGATGAAAGTCTGACTTCCAGGTTTTATAGTGTAAATTGACTACAGAACAGTGAAAACCGTTTTGTTACGCATTTGTAGCTTCATGACAAGAAGTTAGACAAACAGCATGATTGTGAGGGAGCTACTTTGTTTATCACAAGGGGCGAATAACTGTAGCAATTGCAGCTTGTCTTCTGTTTTTGTTGCTTTTAATGACTGAAATTGATCTGTTATATGCTACCAGTAAACTCGCTAGATAAGGACCCTATTTTTGGTAGATTGCACTGGTCCAGAGCGCCGAGGTTAATAATAACTTCCAAGTGCGGGATACGGCAAATGGACAGTAACAAAAAAAAAAAACAGATTTATCTGTCTAATGGAGAAAGTCTCTACAAGAGACAAGCGGCCCCATGTCAGACTGCAGCTTTGGACGTACAAGCAGCAGCGAGGGATTTTACTCACCCCAACAAGTGGAAATGGGAGATCAAGACTGCGCCGACATTTAGATGGATGAGGCCATCGCAAGCAACTGATGGCCCCTTTTTTTGCCTTACAAAGAGTGGGCCGAGATTCCGGCGTCAGGCTTACGCCTGCCCCCCTCCCTCCTGGTTCACTCTCTGTGAACACAGAAATTCTTCCTCTCCTGGAAAAGGCCTCCCGCTCACCCAATGGCGTCTAGCGGTGTCGAGGTGCCACATTTTACAGAGAGGTTCTATCCCAGACGCATCTCTATCATCAAAGTCAAACACTCCACAAGCCACAAATTAAGCATGCAGCCCGGCACACAGAAGGCTCTGCGTTTGATACGTTTAGGCCAATCCCCTAATAAAAGATGCGGCAATACATATTCATGATAGGAATCTAGTAATTAGTGAAACCCCCCTCCCTGCCCTCATGCATATTTATGGCCGTGGCCCAGCAAACAAAGACACTGGCAGGCCGGGGCATTATCCATTAACACAGGCAGCCACGTGTGATGGCAGAGATATGGCCCTGCCACTCATCGTCCTGTTCCTCGGGCACCAGTCGCCTGCTGTCCTCTCCGGCTGAAACACTGTTACACATCATTGCTGCGTCAGAGCTGCGCGGACGGCACATTACGCACATTAACTTGGCCGAATATTCCGATTGTGAATGCCAAAGTGCCCCGCCTCCCTCCTATCAACCCCCCCAAATATGCAGCCATGTCCTGGACTGCACAGCACTGTCTAAAGATATTTTCCTGAGTGTAAAAAAGGGAAGTGAAATGAAAATGTTAAATAAAAAGAAGGAAATGCCCAAAGCCTAAAAATCTAAATCCTGCCCATCAATTGAAATAAAAGCATAAACCATTCACAGAGTGACATGCATTTAAAAAACCAGTCTGCTCAGAGGCTAGCCCACGGCTTGGAGATGGCATTATTACTTGCAGGCTCACATATCCTTGTACCAGTTCCCCTCAATAGGTGCTGCTCGGACAGGAGAGGTCTCCGTCAGCTGACACAAAAGAGAACAATGTGAGAGCTTTTGTGTGCGACCGTGTGTGTGTGAGCGTGGGTGAGAGTATTTCTGTGTATGCGAGCGTGTGTGCGCATTTGTGAATGTGTGTGTGAGCATGTGTGCGTATGTGTGTGTATTTCTGAGAGCGAGTGTGTGTGTGAGTGTGAGAGTATGTGTGTGTGTGTCTCTGCATTTTAAATGCATTGTTTATGTGTTGTGTGTGTGTATCTATACCTATCTGAGAGTGTGTGTGTGTGGGTGTTTGTGTGTGTATATGAGAGTGTGTGCACGTGTGTGTGTGTGTGTGTGTGTGTGTGTGTGTGTGTGTGTATCTGGCAGTGTGTGCATACTTTAATTTTATGGGTGGCTATCAAGCACTGAGACCACAATGAAGGAGACGCCAGAGCAAAGCTTCTGAGGCAGGTCTGCAATCCGCAGACACATGTCCTCCATTTTCACCTGTGTTTACATCCAGAAAAGCTTGGTTTGTGGGAGAGGAACGCATGACATGAGGTGATGATGTTGAGTGTGTCAGGCTGTGGTGGTGCTACTGATCAGCTAAGGCTGCCCAAGGAGGGGGGCCGGTTTCTTACAGAGTCACAGAGTCTGAGAGTCCATTACACTGCCCCTCGCCTTCCAAACAAACAACGATGGTGGGGGGAGGGACTGAAATGGAGTCTAGTCTTGGTCTAGATTATAGCCTTCAGAGAGAATGATGACTCCCCTGGGTGCCACTGTGGACGATCCCACACCTGTTCCACTCCTTTACACCCACAGTAAATAGGAAACTTACACAGGAGCTTGGAGGCAGCGACTATGTGTCGTGTCTCTTTAGACTTCTGTGAGAAAACAGCAAAAAAAAAACTGTGACTGTCGCTGCTCTCTGGTTAAAGAATGTGGCCCGAAACCTTACAAATATTACTCGTTAAGGAATAGCGTTCATACAAAGACGTCATGTTAGACTATTGTATAGAGAGTAATATACAATCTTTTTTCTTATTTGATCCAGAATAATAATTAAGTGACTTCACCTGCCCTGGTGTCTGACTAATGCAATGTAACCAAAAACCCTCTCAAATTAAAATAGGATTACAATACAGAAGCAAATGGTTTCTGAATTATCCTCTGGTTGGATTTCTGTAAAAATAAGATCAAATTAATATTCTTTTTCAATAAAATTCAACAGATTGGAGAGCAGGATATTGGTGGAGTACATGTAAAGAGGTCCATTTCACCATGTGCTGCTGCTGCACCTGTGTGATGATGCCGTGAGGCCTCAGACCAGACAACAGTTACAACACACTCCTACGTCACCAAGAACTGGCCGAGCAGGTCACGTGACTGTTGGACAAAGTTTCTATATTAGCGTTCGCCCTCTTCCC
This sequence comes from Hiodon tergisus, assembly GCA_025775045.1. Taxonomy (NCBI): domain Eukaryota; kingdom Metazoa; phylum Chordata; class Actinopteri; order Hiodontiformes; family Hiodontidae; genus Hiodon; species Hiodon tergisus. Next base: position 161,853 of record JAOVYW010000111.1, on the reverse strand, counting down.
TAAACTTTTCACCAAAACTTGGTGAAAAGGAAATGAAAAGGGCCAGAGAGCATATTAGAGGGATTTGAGATACCTGAGGCCGAGGAAGGGAAGTGTCAATCTCCCGTTCGCCTTTAATCTATTCCGTTTCTCCCGCAACTTTGAGTGAGACACAGACGTGCGGCAAGGGGGGTGGACAAACGGGGATTTGGAGACACCCTCCGCACCTCTCATCTGCAAGCAGCTAGATTGTCGAACCAACGCTTTAGTCCAATTTAATGGGGCGCCTGCTGATTAACTGCGGCCATCGTCAACCCACTTTAACTAAGTATATTACACGTCTCCATTTAAATGTGTAATTTAACTTTCTTAAAATGGAACATTGTGCTCTTTTCATAAAGGCAGCATGGAAAAGATTAAACTTTAAGTCATTATGTCTCCATAAAAGAGGATTCTTCTCCGCTTGGAATTAGGTAATATTTTTCTCCTGATGACTTCTGTATTGCGTTGCAAAAGCTGGGGATTGGTTTTATTCACCTAGCGCTGACTGAAAGGAGGTCCATTCCACAAAGACAATGGAGGCACATTCTCAAGTCAAAAGCACAGAGTACCGCAGGGAGCTAAAAACCTAGAAAAATAGGTCACTAGGGCCAATTTCCTCTAACTCAGTGGTAGAGACAAATGGATTTGTTCCTCTCCCTTTTTGCAAGAGAAAGGCAGACTTTGATGAATGGAATCAATTGAAGAGTCTGGATCATTTTCTCCTTCTGCCCCCCCCCCCCCCACCCCTCCTTAGCTTTAAATTTTTAGGCACATCTACTTAATTATTCCAGCCAAGGTTTCTGTAACTTAACAGTAACTGTTTTCTCTAATGAGGATAATGTCATGTGCTATACTAATACCGCACTTAAGTGGCACCGTTTTGTTTTAATGACCTTTAAGTTGAGTGAGTTGAGGATGCAATGCTTTGCTAAGACCCTGGGATAATCCCCTTTAGGTTTGTGTTTGAGCCGCTCAAGACTGGACCCCTTAGTAACGGAAGACGGCCGAGGAGATTGGCTCAAATTTTAAAAGAGTACCAAGAACAAAAAAAGGTGACCATGCCTTACACGTAACTCACTCATTCAAGGGAAAAACCTGCGTTTCATAAACTAGCATCTCTTATGAGAATGTATTCAGAAAAATCATAACATATATGCATGAAATAATTAGGAATATCATTTAACAGAAGAAATGTAAGCGCGCGAATAAATGAACATGAAATTTGAACACTGCTAAGATTCCAATAAACAACATAATTCATCCTGGCAGAACTTTCAGCTCTTTCTTGGTTTGTTCTTGACTGTTCGATTGGACTGAGTGCTGGAGACTGTGATTGCTGTCCAAGTACATTAATTGTGCATCTTTTTCCTAGAAAAGCCATGTTTAGTTTTGAATAGACATTAAAGCAAAATTGCTGTCATGGACTAAGACATCTGTGAGCAACAGATATATAAAGCATTACTATATTTCAAAGAAGGAGTACGTTGATTGGTTTTAATGGCAGCCATTATCCGTACTTCCCTCAGTCTCAAAAAGTGTTTCAATTACATCATTTTTTCTGAGATTTCAGCTTTTTTAGCGTATATTTTAGGGAAGCGTGGGGCGAGTGTCAAATAATGCTTTTCTTTACATAAATACATAAAAGTTATTATTTTATAATCAAATTTTAAAAGTTGCTTTTGAATTTACTAACTTAAATGATTCACTCTCTAGGGCAGAACACCAACATTAAACGTCAAACTAAATCTGCCACCACAAACTTGCCTGGCCACATGGCATTCCTTCTTCTCCAACTCTTTTCGGAAGGCCTCCACCTCCTAAAGACTAATAGGAGGCTGATGTGTCAGATGTCTCAGTCCTCATGGGAATTGTAGTGCTGAGACCGTGGCAGCCATTACCATCAGCACTCCCCTTGCTCTGACACAGGAACATTTTAAATTACTTTCAACATTTAACTTTCGCAACATTCAATTGGCTGCCCGCTATCCCATTCTTTTAGCTTTCCCACAACACATTCCCCTCCGACCCGAGAAATAGGCAGTCACCTTAGGTCGTCGCTCCCTCACTGCTCACATGAACGTACTACAGTACTATTTTGTCCCCATCCTTCTATCACGTTCACCAACTGGACAACAGTAAGACATCCGTACAGAGCAACAGGACTGATGAGAAGACTGAAGGTCCAAATCTTAGGGAAACATCTACTATTGCTGTAAACAACACAAATACAAAACAAGTGTTCCTACATAAGGATACCTTCCATCAATAAACATTGATTAAAACATCTCAATTCTATTTTTCTTATCTCTACTGAACCTGTTTTAGTAATCATCAACCCTGGGGCCACGGACTTCTGCAATCCTGAGAAAGGCTTCATTCTGCAGAGAGGATATATAAGAAATACCAAAAAGACCTGGACACATCTTAATCTCAAATCTTTTTAATTTTCCTCCTCCTCTCTTTACAGACAACAGCAATATATTAAGTGTCAAATCTCTCTACCCTTAGTTTGTACCCTTCCTCTCACACAGCCACATGTCTTCCAACAGATTCCTGGATCTCCACTTGGACAACCAATGTTCTTTACCTCTACACACTAATATTCTGCTGCAAACCAAAGCCTACACACTGTGTACCATCAGTCTTCTTCCATCAACATCCTGATGCAACTCACACCAGATCCAAGACTCTGGTGACGGCACACTGCTCCAATAATGGCACTGCCCCACATCCCTCCAAGCATTTGTCAATTAGTGGCCCTCTCCACTCCTTTGCCTCATCTCTAGCACTTCCAACAGCTTAATTCTAAGCTGGTGCACTTTAACATAATTTGCCTTTGTGTTTCAAATAAAGATAAAGAATAGTCCATTACCCACCGCTGGGATTATGTTCTTCACCTAAGGTTGGTGAAAGATAGCACATATGGGAATTTGAGGGTTAGGCTTGTGATGCTTACGGGACATACCTGCATGTAATATAATACAAATTTCAGAGTTAAAATGAAAGTAGTGCCAAAAAAACTGGCTGATTGCGTAACAAGTTTATTACCTAAAAGTAAAAATGCCAAATGTAAGTGCCAAAAAGTACAGTACAGTACTGCACAGTACCGCCCAGTGATTACACACTAATTACAGGGCAGGCCCCGCTGATACACAGTCCCCATGGCTACGCTGCACCCTCTCTGAGCCTCTCTTCCCCACGTGCACAACCCTGTTAACACTTTGGGTAAAGATAAAACATGTCCTAATGACTGCTTCTTCTTCTTTTTTGTTCCCTCAGTTCACCTGCTTTTTGGGTAGGCACAAACCGACGATATGTTGAGGTTTTGGCTGAGTTACAGCTGTTGGCAGCGTGAGGGGTCAATGCGGAGTGATAATGTTGAGAGATGCGCTATTCAACTGTAGCCGTGGCCATCCTGCCATTTTAGTCATGTAAAATAAACATTTCCAGATAAATAGATAAATGCATGAAAAGTCAAAGATTGAGAACAGCAGACTTTCATGTCATTCACTCATTTTTAGATAGTAAATAAACACGCATGCTGCACCGGTGTCACCGCCCAATCTGCACCCTCTGCTAAGACTGCTCCCCCTTGCTCACTTTTCCATTGCATCGCTTACGTACCACCTATAGTACTATATTATCACAATTTGCTACACTATTCATTTAGTTTCAACAAGCTGGTTATCTCACTATCATACATCACATCTGTTGCAGGATTTTTAGCTAGCTGGTTATCCTGCTATTTATTATATATCATATCTATAGTGGGATTTTTCACTAGCTGGTTTGCTGTATGGCGCTGTATATAGCATTTTATACAACAGTAATTAAATAATGAAATTGTCTCTGAACGCTTTTAACATTGAGTTTGATGGTTTGAATCTAGCTGTCATTTTATTTTGTTTTGCTGAATTTACAGCGAATTTACTATATATAACAAACTTACTATAGTTGGCTACTCAGTGGGAAAAATGTAAAAAATCCAATTACACTATTCAACCCGCCAATACTTTTATAACTGTAATGATGATTGCTCTTAATTTCAGTGGGAAATATGAATAATAGCATGAACAACAATAACAACACACCCCAGCGAGCATATTTAATAGACTCGTCAGACTTCCCTGCAGAAAGTTCACTGTGAAGTCACCCTTCTCCCACCAGAAAAAACCTCAGCTGTCTACTTTCAGTGTTACAGTGTATCTCGGCTGAGGTAAGGCCTGCATTTGGTTTGGCTGTGAGCCTAAGGCAGTCACAGTTTGGTAGCTCTCACAAACACATGTTATTTCTCATGATAACGCGCGTCTTTATTTGTTATTCCTGGGCTCTCCAGCATGTTATGCAGATGCGGTCGAGTTTGTTTACTGGCGCAGTAAGTCTCAGACTGTTTACTGAAAGTGCTCCACGGGCAACAGATGAGTTTTATAAAATAAACTGGGCCGTTATTTTTATATTCTGCCAGCTCGGCCGAATTACATCATATGTTTTGGCTCGAGAGGAACGGCAACAAATGTGTTTTCTTTCAGTAAACAATATTCATCATGCTAAGGAGTATTCGTTTAGATCAGTCCAGGGAAGCCACTGCAACATTTAGAATGCTTAATGACTGCTGGTGCTCATGTCATAAACACTGCCACCTGCTAGCAGCGGAGGGATTAAAAGACCTACATTCCTTAATGCTAAAGTGTGAGATGAAGAATGTTCCTACAAACTGTTAAACAATAAACATAAAACACACACTGAGGGCCTTTTAATTGCTGATAGCCACCACCTGTGCTGATAAAGGGTAAAGTACAAACTAACTCTAATGCTTATGGTGTTTCTCTCCTCTTGACGGAGGTCTCAAATTCACGTTTTAAAAGCCATGGCAAACAAGCATTGAACTTGTTGTTGTGAATGCATAGTGTATATTTCACAAGATGTTTTGTTTTTTCATTTGGTAAGCAAGGAAGTAACTTATTTTTGTTTGTTTGTTTTTTGTTTGCAAAATGTTGCAACAGATACCTGTTGTGGAAAGTACCTTCATGTCCTCAAAAAACGCAAAACAGAGGGATAATATGTGTATTTTATTTGTACTAGAAAATGCTCATTGCTTTGTGCAATTTATTTAATTGTGGGTTTGAGAATCGCAAACAGACTGAACAAACTCTTGACGTTTGTCGAGCCTGCACGGATAAAAGCTGCCTGTTTTTGTTTGCTTCTTTCTTGTCAAACAAGCAGAGTTCATTCAACTAACCATTGTACATCGTTAAAGCGTTCACAGATCTTTCCGGTAATTAATTGCACAGCGATTGCCAAAACCAGAGATTGCCGTCGCACAGTTGTGGTTAAGCATTAATGACATAATTGTGTGGTGTTTCTCTTGTGTTTCGATGTGCAATGTTTCCAGGCAACCTCCCGGCCCCCATCCCAACCATCATCTTTAAAAAATATCACATTGAGGAGCGTGGTGTCATTCACGGGAATGGAAAACACCACAACAAACTGCTATTAGTCTTTCACAGAGGTCTTAACAACCTAATCCCACATGAAAATACTTAATTTTTAACTGATTTTTAAATTCTAATGGTATAACAGAAATTTTGTATTAATGTCAGTGAAGGAACTATTAAGGAATTTGTGTGAGGAGAAAATTAAAGGTTGCCATAAATGAAAAAGAAGACCTTACACTGCATTCTGAAATTTTATATAATTTCCAAGCTTTTTTCCTAATGAAGATTTGAAATGAAGATCTCCTAATGAGCCTTTAAATGAAAAAAAACTAATTTGTAAAAGCAGCTGTGCAATTACTTTAAACAAATAATATATTGGGTTTCTAATGCTGGGAATGAGTCTACAACTTTCGATTCCATCGATCCTCTCAATTTAAAAAGTGCGAGTTACACGGGCCAAAAAAAACATCTGTGGATAATCACTAACAATTTTCCACTGTGCATCCATCAAACTGACTCATATTTACACGACTGTGTCAACAATATAAAAAAACACCTCAATAAGCAAATTCCTCACACAGATCCTTTTTGCCTAATTTCCAGCCTTTCGGCTTCCAGAAAGAAACACATTCCACTGTCAGAGGTGCACCAGCTGGAGTTACAAAGGCAAAGCCAGAGGCTACATGGCACACTTTACACTGTACATGGGCTGTGCATGGGCTGTCTCAGCCATTCACCACAGGTACATTTCTTTAGTTCTTTCCATTAGGTGCATGGCTTCCACAAAAGACTGCGATAATAGTACTAAAACACTGTAATCATTAAATGTAATGGATGAAAAACAATAAACGCTTTTTTTCTCTCTTTTACCTTTGAGGGAAATCGGTAAAGGCTGTTAATTAAATTGTGCAGTGATGCTCTCGAGACAACTGAATACACGTTCCTAAAACAAAACGTCCCCAAAGCTTCCTGCAGAGCCGACATCCCGGAGAAACTGACGCCATTGGAGCACATTTGATTAATACTGGAATTTATTCAGCAGTCAAATTAAGGTTTTCTATGTGCAGGGCATGAAGGAGGGGTATCTGCAAAATGAGATTCTTCAACATTTTTGTCCTCAGTTTTTCCATATTAACAAAACCGTTCACATGCAGCAGAGATGTCAGGACCTGTTGCTGCCAGATGCCCTGGAAGGTATTTGTTACGAAGCTCTAACATGCTGTATGTAATGCAAGTGGAAGAAATGCAGGGGGAACTTGTGGCCATATGTGAGACTAAATTATTGTAAACTACTCCTGCAGCAAGTTCCTTTTCACATATAATGAGGCACTTTTAATGACTGCATACTGCTTAAAGTTCATAATTGAATAAAGACACAGCTCCATTTGCCTAGAGCCCAGTATAGGGGGAAAAATGATTTATGAATACATTTCCATTCCGCATGCATATTTTGTTGTTTTATGCTTCTATTCCCCATGCACTGGTAAGGTGCTCGTTCGAAATCCAGAGAATAAAACAGGAAATGGGTTAAATATAATGTGAAAGAATGAATAATTAAAATATATGGCTTTATCTAAATGTGAAAAAACTGTAACTTTGCACGCATTGTCAAAGCTCTGCGGAGGAGTGAGAGAAGAAGAAAAGACGAGAGGAACATCTCAAAGCCGTTGCATTTTCTGGGGAGGTAAACCTTCAGTAATAAGATATTAAACATATGAGTACATTATTCTGCCGATATAAATAAAGAGGTTGAAAGGCAAAAGGTGAAAAAATTGAAAACATTATCTGGATAGGGGGGATAAAGAAGTTTTATGCAAATGAAATGAAACGGTTACTGGGAATGTTTTAATTAGATGTTTCATTACGCAGGCAATTGTGAAAGGCACGCTCCATTCAGTGTCGGTAATGAAAGGTGGGGGAGAGAGAAAAATAAAACAGGAACTTGATGCGAGAGTCACATTTTTTTTTTTTTTCAATTTATTAAGACCTATTGTTGAGGAGACTAATTAATTTGTTTGTGTGATTGCTTTCCGGAGCTCTCAGCAGCACCGCCAAAACAAAGCTGATAACCCCAATCACCGCTGGAAAGCCTTGAAATCCCCTACATGGAAAGTTTCCATTAGACTGCCGTGCTTTTCTATGTAGGTTATCGTTAAAAGAGTTTTACAGAAGATCCTATTGTGTTAAGGTTCTTATCACACGCCGTCATGCTGTGTAACTGTGAGCGTTAGCCAAAGATTTGAATCAGAATTTTGTTAACAAGAATGGACCTTAACCAAAACCCTAACAGACACCAGACAGAAGAAACATCAGAACCAGCCTCATATTTCCAGTCAAAATAACTTTTACTTCCATTTAATCCAACTGCATGGTGTTCCACTCAGAACAGCAAAGTGAATTAATTACAATACACAGAGATAAACACAAGTGGCCCCATAACCACAACAGACTATTCATCTCCATCGCTATCATTGTAAGACCAACACAAGTTCCCAAATTTACACTGATCCATGAAGCGGCAGTCCTACAGTCAGCATCAGAATGATAGGACTGTCACTGTAAGTAGGACAACCAAACCAAATACTTCACAGCTGGGACGTTATGTTTCTATTAAAGGTGCTACACAGGCACTGATCCTCAAAACCTATACTACAGCATAAGCTACCATGTTTAGTGTTTCCTCAGAAGACAATACATCTTCAGATAATAAATATTATTGAATATTATTGAACAGGCCCTGCATTAGAAGATGAATAGGCTATAGTTTAGTGAGCAAATTAAACCTTCCTGGTTGTGATTATTAGTACACAAATGTTAAGTCTCTGGAACGCTCAGCTTTGCACCAGATCCAGGCCAACGCATGAGCAGAGTGTGAAACCTGGCTACATAACCTTTCATCCAGCCTTCCGTGACCAAGGAAAGAAGATTCCTGGGACCAGTGAGAAAAAACTGCTGCTGTGGCCCCGTGTCATCGTGATGGCAATGCATGGTACGGATCCATGGGTGAAGGTTTCACGTCAACATAGGGGGACACTGCTACCATTAGTGGCTTACCGTGACTTATGTTTTGCCTTCGTAACTCCAGCTGGTGCACCTCAGACTGTGGAATTTTTTTGGAAGCGGAACAAACTGAGGTTCTGTCAATAATGTGCGGATCTCTCTCTGCAGTAGGTCTACGGTGACCGGCTGATCAGCGTGGTTCTTCTCCCTCAGTGCAGCAGTTTCAGTCATTCCAATTGGCTGCAGTATGGAAGACGCAGTTCAAAAACACTGCAATAATGTTAGGGAATCTTTTCAGAGGCCTCAACAAAGATATAAATCATTATTGGAGTTTTTATTATCCAACGAGCTATTAGTCTGATGATTTATAGACCATTACAAGGAGGCTGATTAGCCAAGGATGATCTTCTCGGTAGGCTGCTCATTAACACATTACCTTCTCCCAGAAACATCAATAGACAAGGCGCTGTGTTTATTGACGTTCCCTCGGTGAGGGCTCTGAGCGGTCTTAGATCACATGCATTTTGTTTCTCCTCTTTCAGTGGAACCTGAGGGCAAAGGATGAGTACAACAGTTTACGTTTCATTCTCATGTGCCTGACATATCTGACAGCTGTGCCGAGCTGTGTCATTTCAGTTGCACAGTTGCTGATCCTCTCACGGTTGCTACTATTGCTTTAGTCAGAGATTTTTTCACCAGAAGAAATGGAGGCTCTCCGACTGGTCTCGTACAGGGCAGTTGTTGCCTTCTACCACCTCAAGGCAGACATTGTGTGTAGTTGCCTGTTTCCTTCTGTGCTCGTTTTTGTGCAGTAGGATCAGGCATCTGGATGTCCACTTCGGGGATGAGAGGGGCCTCCCCCAGGGCACACTCCGCCCCTCTGGCCCAACACCCCCGATGCGCTCAGACGCTCCTCAAACAACAACTGTCTGCGAGCCGCCTAATCCCAGGCAGGTGACCCCGGGCCAGCGCAGAACCAGGATGGGGGGGGCATGGCCACCGCACGGCAGCATTCCTTTCTCTCACTTAACTCCTTCAGCACTCGGCCAACGGCATGCGCTTTGCCTCTCTGCAGCTCTCACACACGCCATGCATACACAAACACACACACTTGTGTTCTTTTTCACGCTAATCCCCACACAGTCACACAACTACACAAACACACTTGTGTTATTTTTCACGCTAATCCCCTCACAGTCACACAACTACACAAACACACTTGTGTTCTTTTCACAATAATCCCCTCACAGTCACACAACTACACAAACACACACACTTGTGTTATTTTTCATGCTAATCCCCTTACAGTCACACAACTACACAAACACACTTGTGTTATTTTTCACGCTAATCCCCTCACAGTCACACAACTACACAAACA
>JAOVYW010000111.1:124683-138991 GCA_025775045.1 Hiodon tergisus | reverse complement strand
GCAAAAGAACAAACCAAGCCATCACAAGACAAATTCTCTTACAAAATTTCAAATGAATACATGGGAAGTAATGAAAGCAACTGAGTGAAAGGATTTTAAACCACAACGAAGACTGAACGAGTAGGAAGAATACTCAGCAGCTCAGTTCTGATCTGATTTTTGTGTTGTCTTACAGAAATTGTGACACTCATAGTCAGACATTCTTTTGCAAGATTTAGCATTAAAGCTCCTGATTTTGGGGTTCTTAAAGGTAAACTAGTGATGGTTCATATTTAATATTTACAGGGAATTTGCAGGGTAACTACGACAATATGTCTCTGTCAGTATTGTACAGGGAGTGATCTAGCAGGAGTGCATGTCAGATTTGAATGTGAATGCTCCTGACCAGCACCGCTAGGCGAAGCTCTTTGCGCTCTTTCAGCGTTTCTTTGCTGGGGTTAGCTCAAAAGAAGCCCTTTTCTCTCGCTACTGAATGGGAATCCTTGAGCAGAAAAAGTGGGTCACTTCTCCTCCACAGAGAGCCCACAATCGCGCTCGTATTTTTACTCTTAGCCCTGGTCATACCCACATGTAGAGAATGTCATCGCTGTTTCTGTAATGTTCAGATTAAGGGAGAGGTGTATTTACAGCCAGAGAGAGGGAGAAAGTCAATTCAGTTGTGTAATACGACACATTCAGGAAATGTGAGGTATCGCTGTAGGATCGCTGCCAGGCTCATCCCCACACAGTTGAAATAGAACATGGTGTCAGGAAAAAAATTGCAATCGCAGGACTTTCCATTTTAAACCCTCCAAAATATGGCAGGCAAAAAAGTTAATCGGCCTTTTTTTTATGAGCCTCGTTATCCTGAATGGCATATCGTATTACTTGCCCTCTGACCACATCCTTTATTTCGCTCACCTGCAGAAATTTCGGTTCTGCAAACTAACACCAGCTTCACCATCACAGTCTTGCATAAATCATCTCATACTGAAGAATGCTGTTTATTCATTCAATTCATCAGATTCATACAGCTCCTTTGCTGTAATTAGCTGTTTGGACTTACCTAGAGAGGAAAGATTCTGAAGTAATTTTAAAAGAATTTTAAAAGAAAAAACTAAAACAAAATTCTAATTCCAAAAAGAATTGGATGGGATAAACACAGATAAGAGGAATTTAGAAATTACGCTGGTCACTAGCAGTTTAAAAACTCTGCCACTTAAGGCTTTTTTTGGTTCATATTTGAATATAATTGGTGAAACATATCAAGTGTTTCTGGAAAAAATATTTATAATCATGTGGCTAGACCAAGTAACAAATCTGCTAACAAACTCTTTCATGGCTGCTCTATACAATGTTATGACAAAGTTCAAATGAGTCTGGCCTCTGGAAACTGAAAGCACACACGCGCACTGGGTTATAAGTGGAAATCCCACAAACCAAGGCAAGTATCGCTTAATCAGAACGTTTCAATCAGTGAAAGTATCAAAGCGTCAATCTCTCACTGTACAAGACATGACAACAATGGTGACGCTCAATTAGATGAAAGACGTTAAGCTTTTAAGTCTCGATATGTAGGCTAAATTGTCATTACATGTAACTGAGTGTCTCTGCTTACAAAATCTTGGCAAAACCATGCACTAAACGTTGGGCTGATCCCATTGTACCTGCAGGCTATGGAAACTGACTGAGGTTTTAATCATACTGAGTTCCTCTCTCCAACTTCACTAAGACACAGAAACGAACAGGTCATGAGAACCTTCCACAAACATTAATTTTGTTAAAACACAGTGCCTGGGTGAATTTGTAGTTAAAAAGAATCATGAAATTATTTCTATAATGAAAAACACTGCTTTTGATACTGCTTGACCAAAATTTCTTGTTTAACCGTACTCCACCAGCTCATTCATAATAAAAAGTGCAGTGCTACATGACTATATACATGAGTAAAGGATGCATGCATGTACTTGCATGTTTGAATGTGTATGTGTGTGTGAGTGTGTATGAGTGTGTGTGTGTGTGTGTGTGTGTGCGTGCGAGTGTGTATGAGTGTGCGTGCGTGTGTGAGTGTGTATGAGTGTGTGTGAGTTTGTGAGTGTGTTTGAGTGTGTGTGTGAGTGTGCGTGTGTGTGTGTATGAGTGTGTGTGTGAGTGTGCGTGTATGAGTGTGTGTATGAGTGTGCATGCGTGTGTGAGTGTGTATGAGTGTGTGTGTGTGTGTATGAGTGTGCGTGTGTGTGTGAGTGTGTGTGAGTGTGTATGAGTGTGCATGTGTGTGTGAGTGTGTATGAGTGTGTGTATGAGTGTGCGTGCATGTGTGAGTGTGTATGAGTGTGCGTGTGTGTGTGAGTGTGTATGAGTGTGCATGTGAGTGTGTATGAGTGTGCGTGCGTGTGTGTGTATGAGTGTGCGTGTGTGTGTATGAGTGTGCATGTGTGTGTGAGTGTGTGTAAGTGTGTATGAGTGTGCGTGTGTGCGTGTGTGTGTGTCCTTCCCAGACAATCCTTTTTTTGGTCATTATGAATAAAAAAAGTGGGCTGCCATAGAAAAAAGTGCATCAACTAAAGAACTGAGTCCATTTTTATTTTTTTGGCTTAAAATACCTTTCACACAATGTCACCCTTTATCAGACTGATTTACATTTCTCTCCTTTTCATCAAGTACATTTCATTTGCCGCACTCCTACTGTTCAAGAACAAGTCACTTCAGCTTCAGAGAATCTCGAGGTCACAGCTAACGTGCCATAGGAAAACTACGCTAGATTAATTTGGCGTGGTTGTGCAAAATAAATAGGGTACCTGGCCAAAATCTGAAAGGTCAGCGGGGGTAACTGTGAAGAATTTCCCCCACAGTTGTTTTTCCCTTAAATGATGCATTCCGGTTCCTTCTTTTATATATATAAGCTGCATGTCAAGCTCTGTATATCGCTGTGTGTGTGTGTATACATTTATATTTACAATCCCTCTGTGTAAGTGTCATTGTGCCCCTGATGGAGGAATTGGACCCTTAACTGAGTATCAACTTCTCAGTTAAGGGTCATGTTGATGTGATCACCCTTGACCTTCATCAATTTCAGTTAAGCTACAGGGCAGCATGCAGCAGGTGGGTAGAATTGGAGTTCAAAGGTCACACTCTGGAGTGACATAACCAATGATGTCACACGCATGGGCAGTTTATTTATGTCTGCATTGGAAAGGTATTTAGAGATGAGCAAAATGTAATTATGATCAAATTTTAAAAGCCTGCAGACACAAGAAAAAATGAAAAACATGCTTGATCATATCATACCACACACAGACATACAAACACAAACGCACACAGACGCGAGCACACAGATACACACGCAGAAAGACACACGACCACACACGGACCTGCACACGCACATAATACACATACAATACATTCAAGGGGGGTCAATAAATAAGGTGAACTAAAAATCTATTTTTTTTAATTCACATTGCTGCAGTAAAATGTGTTGAAGCTATACCTCATCAATTTATCTTACTAATTTTGCACAACAGAATAGATGCATCCTGTAAAATTCCTGTGGAATCTAGGAGCACAAGTGACGTTTTGTTTTAAACGCCTGGGTTTACCAGAAACTCTGAAACTAGCCCCTCCAGCAAAACCACAAAGGGGATGGTGCCTCGTCTACAAAGAGATCCACCTTAAAAGATTCAGAGATATAAAACTTGACACCTGTCATCTTTTGTGCTGGGTGAGCTCCTTGCTGAAAAATGCCATAAAGGAGAGCAGCTGAATTATTTTATGACCGTACAGTACACGTACGAATTTGAACCGCCCTAAAGAAGGCGCGATGGGAGATGGTGACCCCTCGCCACCACCTTTTGTTAAATGTCTTCTTTTTCCTTTTCCTCGTTTTTTTCCCCCCATCCCAGTTCCCACATAAATAAACAAAGCAGCCCATTGTATTGTGATGTTGCAGCACATCAGCACCAGTGTTTCGGGATCAGTTTGTCAAAAGTCCCTGTGGTAAAATGAAAATAAAGATCTCTCTCTCTCTCCGTCTCTCTCTCCCTTGCGCGCTCTCGGTTCTCCCTCTGGCTTGTCAGCTGCCAAGGGCTGACGTCTCCTTTCATGTTCTGTGCCCAGCCAGGGCTTTGAACATTCGTTTGATTCTTTTAAGATAATAGCTGGTTAGCTGTCAGAGAGAGGATGATCAGTTAAAACCTTAATCACTGCCTGTCGACTCGCATGACAGTTATTTTATTTTTCACCCCCTCTCTCTCTCTTCTAAAATTAATCCCATGAGCAACACCACAGAAAACACTGCTGTTGGGATTGGGGGGGGGGCGGAAATGGTTGAACTAGAAGGTTGGACGGGTGGGGCAAGGGTGCAGGAAGAATGTGCTATGTTTGTACTTTGTTGTGGTTTGTTGATTTACTGTGTTCAATTCTCTCACAGGAAGGGGTGAGGGGAGGAATGCATTTTTCTGGTGTTTCTCCGTGTTTCACCTCCTCCTCCTCCTCAGAATCAGACTGATCTCTACTGTCCATCAAGACACAACATACAAGGTGAACTTCATGTAGACAGCCTCTGAAGGGCCTTGATGAGTCGAATTAGCTCTGCAAGTCAATACTCGACATACCAGAGGGTGCTTCACACCTAAATATCACAGGTGGTGAAGTCAAACTGTAAGGAGTAGAAGTGTGGATGAGAGGAGCTAATTTTGTTTTTAATGCTTGGCTCTAGGAGAAAAAAAATGTAGTTGAAAAATCTTACATTTGTAATACAGGCTTCTTGTGCAGGATTCTATAGTAAGGCCTAAAGACTGCCTATCTGTATAGTTATAAAGGTGCTTTGCAACAAGTGTTTTCTCATTTGGGAATGAATGAATTCCTTGTCTGCCATAAAAGGCCCCAGACACTCCATAGCTTTATTTCCACAAGTTGGACATTTTGACCTTTTTATTCTTGCCTCGCAGCACAGAGTGCATCTCAGCAAATGGAAGCGGCAAGCTCCAGGGTTCACAGAGGCCACAAATGCGTCATGTATAGAAATCCAGAGAGCCAGGGTCAAAGTTCTTCTTCAGTCACAAAGGGGAGAAAGTAAGAAGCAAATCTGTGCCTCCGAAAAAAGCGTAAAAATAAAATAGCACAGAAAAAGTCAAGGGAGCAGTGTTTGTCATGCATCCAAGTGATTAACACATTGATACATATGTATATTTTTTTAATCACACAGAGACTTCTCTCCTATAGAAATCACCATTAAGTTTATAGAACTCTTCCACTTTGTGTTGGTAGTTGTTTATTCGTCTTGTCAATAATAGCACAGCGAGATGCACTAACAATGAAACACAAAAGGCTTATACTGGCGATGCAACAAGTTGGCAAACGAATCACAGCACAGTTGAGATGGCAAAAGCTGCTAGATCCACTGATGTTGCCAACACTTCATCTAAGGATCTGTGCACAGAGCCTTAACCTATTCAAAGTCAGCTGAGTTAACATACGGCAGGCTTGTATGTGTCGTCTTCTCGTTCTCTTCTTTCATCAGACTTTGACTTAGAAGTGACAATGCTGTACCCAACAAAGGGATTTATAATATCACCAAGAGACTACATTTCAGACCTTATTATTTCACATTATTTCTGGTAATAAAACTTAAAACAAAATGGGGTTTTTAACTGCAGCAGATTGCTGGAGTCGGCATGCATCCCTGCTACAAGATTAGCCACAAAGGCAGCGTTGATGCTTGCAACTGCACAAAACAATACAGTGGTTGTTAGCCTTTCACTGCTTTCAGGTTGGGTCAGAAAATGCAAAAAATATATAAAAGCAGGGTGTGTAAAAACAGGATAAATTGGGGTTTACATCACAAAAGCCCGCTAACGCTAATGCTAATCCTTGCATTTGGATATTTGAAACAGAAGCGCTGTGGAGAACCATCAAAGACAGCTTTAAATTAGCCTGTGAAAAAAAGGTGGAAAGCCTGCCGATTTCCACCACTGTGAAAAGACAAGGGAACTGCAATCTCCTAGGGGCCCAGATTAGAAACATATACTCATTATTCTCTCTCAGTGGGTGTCTAAAATCCAAAAATCCCAGTTCCAGGCAGTGTGCAGAGACACGTTAACCCTGGTGCTACATTCCCTTTGTAGCTGGGCATCGTTAGCCACTCCGGAGCTGCGTCTTAAAGAGAAACTCACTGAAACTGGCAATTAGAACTCGAGTACTGCTTGTTCTGCACCACAAGGGTACCAGCACAAAAACACATTATATAAGAGTCCAACGCTAAGATAACCTGTCTGTCCATATGCTGTAATGATGGTTGTACACACACAAACACAACACATACGAAAAACATGCTACTTTTCACTTGGTTCTAATCTTTCACCGGAAACCATACCGTATATCTTTTTTCCCCTCCCTCTCACTTGAGATCATAGATGTAAATTAATAGGCTAAATACACCAAGCCATTGGGTTTTCACTCAAATTAGGACATACAAGAAAACAAATTGGCATGACCAAATTTTGTTTATCTTACTATTTTCTTCCATTATACCCTTTTCCCATCATCTGCAACCACCCTAAGTACCAGTATGATCCATTGTTGAACCTTAATGGGAGGACTGATGGAGTTTTGCCTTAAATCACTCACAAACCCAAAGTACCAGTATGATCCATTGTTGAGCCTTAATGGGAGGACTGGTGGAGTTTTGCCTTAAATCACTCACAAACCCAAAGTGAGGAAAGTAGTCTCATTAGCCTTCCTGTCTGTGACTGGGAAGTCGTTGCTGGAAGAGATTCAGAGACTGACTAGAGAGTTCCCGGCCTCGACAGGCAGGATCTCGAGCCAGCAGCCAGCTGTCTCTTCAACAGGGGCAGTCAAACCCAGCTCAAGAGATGTGTGCTTGGAGCTCCCATTAATCGGGAATCCTAACTGTTTGGGGCAATATTTAAAACAAACATTTAATATCCTGTGTGGAAATAAACACCTTTGAGCATGAGCATATATGCCTTTACGTGTAGTTAAACCTGGTAAGACATACATTTTAATGTAATAATCTTAACAAATGCATCAAGGCTCCATGTGGAACAAATGCAGAGGTGTTCATTTTCCGCTAGTGGATTATTCAACCATGATCATCTACTGTTAAATCTCACGCAGAATACACTGCCGTAGAATACTAGAATCAGACATCAAAAAGGCTAAAGAATACCAGCAAATCCTTTAAACATGAATTTAAATAATGTGCCTCTTAATGTTGCTCAAAAGATTAATGATGTTGTATGTAGGGGAACAGTAAATATTTGAATCCGCGATTTTGCCTGGAATGAACTGGTATTTATCTCATTAGCCACGCATTTGAAATGACATGACAGCCACACAATGTGATTTCAGAAGTTTTGTAAATAATGAGCCCCCTTTCCCTTTGAAGTCTGGTGACCTAGAATGTGAAATGCTGTTTACTAGCCAAGGAGTAATGAGACTTCGCTCAGTACCAGGTCCCGGTCCATAGGGAAACCAAAAGAAAATAGTTTATTAATTATAATAGCACTGTTACTAATAACAACGATAATGTTGTAATTGTAATCATTATTACAGTAATAACAATAGTGATGGCTCAAACTCCACTGCTCGCAAAAGCATACAGAAATCCATGCCTCATTTTCGACAGATAAGCCAAGTTCGGCCCCATCCGCTTCCCATTAAAAGACAAAGCAACGTAAATAAAATGATATCCAGGGTTAAAATTCAGTTTTGACCTTCCTGAATTGTGGCGATGTGCCGGCCAAGTCCTTTCTTCCCACCCCCAAAGCACATGGTACCGGAGCCACCAGATAGTAATAATCCTTCCTCACTGAACCTTGCAAACAAAAGCATGGAGCCTTGTTGCGTTTCCTACCAGACAAACCATAGAATTAAGGTCAACGAGTGGGCAGCAGGGGTCAGGAGGTTGGCTGTGAAAGTTGGAGCAGCATTGTTTATGGAAAAAACGAGTATGAAGGATCCAACCCCCCGCCTCTCTCTATACACCCAGCCCTACTAAACTGAAGCCCCCTCCACTAACTCCTCACTGCTAGAGCGGGTGGCAATGGTGTTCCATGCTGTCATGCCTTAGTAAATGGCTGATCAAACTAGGCCAGGCTACCTCATACAGACAGTAGCAATTATCGCAATCAACAGCTAGGCCCAATTATAACTTCCTCCTCATTGTGCCCCAGGGGCCTCGCAGTCCAACTTACAAGAAAATTAACAGGCCGCTTCGCTTTGCATAACTTAATTTAAAATGACAGGGTGTGACATTGGGGGCTTCTGACCCTGCCAGCAACCAGCCCCATGTGTGGCAACAATTTACACTGCCAAATTGCTCCCAGGCTGCCCTTCTTCTGCGCCTAGGATAACAGACCTGGTGCACACAAACCTGGGCACAGTCACAAAGTCTCCCTGTTACAAACTGCCATTCCTTCCTAAAGAATGATGGAACATTTTTGATTGGATGGTCAGTCAAAAAAATAAAAACCTTTTATTTAATAAAGGAAAGTTTTACACACAATGTTGCTGGAGCTGTCAGCTTACGGTGGCCCTTTTGAATCCCAGTGCTGAGGAATAGCCAAAATGCCTTTTTACCATGATCGGGTAAGCTACTGTGTGTTTTATTTGTAACCATAGAGTATGTAACCACTGACCCAACAATAAATCCTGCAACTGTAGAAACCATAATTACTGTATGTACACATCTCAGTTAGATTTACGATATGTATGGCAACAAGGCAAAGAAAAAAATAATTATGTCAGTAGTCATCAATGTTTGGCTGTCTGGAGAGCAAGTTCTCTGATTAGGTCATTATTGTACAGAGTTGTTTAAAAGTATTTCTGATTAGTAGGAAAAGAATTATGTGGTGTGTTTTTCCCATCTATAAATTTAGAAATTAATTTAAAAATTTGACATTTGGCCTTCCGAGTAGCTCAGTAAGTAAAGGCTTGCCCAAGTGAAGACTAAGCCCTATGATCTGTAATCCGCTGGTTGGAATTTGGATCATTCATTTTTAGATTGTAACCAGGAGAGAACAGTTATCATTAGCACAATTGCCGATTCTAAATTGGGGAGAAACAATAAAAATTATTGACGATTCCAAATTAAAAATATTTTTAAAAACCTGACTTAGATATCAACATATTTAAACAGTCCATTTTGTGAATTATATTTTTATGTTTTTAGAAACATCATTTTGCAGACATTCGGAAAAAGAAAACAATCATGAGTTACATATAAATGTTCCTACACGTGTTTGCTTAGAATCAGTCTATGCACTCTTTACTTCATCTTCACGTTTAGATTGTCCATCACTCAATGGATGACAAGAGAAGTTCAGCTGGTAAATATTCATCAAGAAACTGTCTTGAATAACTGCATATGTTTCAAATGATCTAAAGAGATCAACAACCATTAGCCAGCTACCAGAGCCTAATCTATAGAATGGTATGCAAGTTTTTTTATCAGTAAGTTTGCTGTCAGTTATCATTAAAATGACGAGGCAGATGTAGAAATATTTTTTACCGGGCAACGACACATACAAAGACTCAATAATTGCTTTGGATTTAATATTTCAATAGAAGCGCTCGTGAACCCCAAGTTCTTGAGGGGTTAGAGAAGAGGATGGCTGTCATTCTAAGAACCTCCTTCTGGTTGCTTAGATTTAGATCCCAACTGCCATGGCATGAGGCAAGGATTCTGTCACAGTGAAAAACACAGACTGTGAACACCCCACACCGCACAGCAGCAAGGCTATTACGGTAATTTGAGGGCAAAAGTGAGCATTTGTTAGTCTGCTGAGAAATCTGGTTGATAGTCCCAGAAGCTCAAACTTTGGCTTCATATAGGCCCATCATCTTGGCAAAACAGATAACAAAACAGCACCCTGTCAACAACATCAAATTAAATTCATATTAATAACGGATTTCATACAGACTGTGCCGCTCTAAGCAGTGAGCTATATTATGGGGTTGTGGGAGAGACTGCATAGGGCAGGAACATCGACATCAACTGAGAAGATGCATCGCCAATGCCTGGTAGCATCATTCAAGTGCCGGTTGATCAGATGCGCTGAAACACTGGACCCTGATAAGACAGTGAGCCAGGCAGAATTAGTCCCATAAAACAAATCGTACCAACAACAGCTTTCCAAAAGTCTGCTGTGTGTGGCATACAGTTCCAGGGCTGCTTTTAATGTTGTTGCATCTTACTTAAACTAAGTAAGTTTCCCATAACATTCAATAATGACCACTTTATGTAAGCTGAAAACCTTTATAAACTATATTTTATTAATTTAAGAATCAAATTAAGAACAAAATTTTTTTACTTTCATGTAAAACAGTGAGGTTAGAAAATAATAGCTTATATTTATTTCAAAACTAAAAATATATTTTTCAGAAACACATTTGTCCATTTTGCATTCAGACCCCCTACGATGCTGTTAAACTAGATTTCTCTACAGAAAACATCTATTGACACAAACCCTAACCTTATATTCAATGCCTCACACTTTCAACAAAAGTCTTGACAGCAGATTGAATTAGATGGCTAATACTCATGTTGAGGTTAAAATGTGAGGAAGACAACATAAACAGAACCACTCCTGACCTCTCTAGCACTGAAGCCATAGTGTTACCCACCCCTACCGGAGCCCCTTTTACCCTCCCCAATTGTAGCCTCCACCTCTCACCCACAAAAAGGGGAGAGAAAAAGACTACAGGAGCAGGTACAGCCATCTGTCCAAAATATCCAACCCAGATGTCAGACAATCAGCCACCAGCCAGGATCAGCTTTCATAAGTAGTTTACCATGTGAAGAAATAATTTAGCCATATTAATTGAAGGTAAACTTTCCCAAGAATTTCGGCTGGCCTCAGCCTCACAGGTGGGTTCTTTCACTCACAGGAACAAAGTGGGTAACCGGACTCTGATCAAAAGAAAGATTGACATAAATAAAGAGCCTGCAGGAATGCATTGTGCAAACAAAATATGAAGAGGGCCTCCAAACATTCCCTGTTATTGGAGAGAAGGCCCCGGGGGGCAAGGAGTGGGGGGGGGAAGTGGAGAAACGGGTTTTAGTCGTGGCAAATGGGGGGCGGGGGTTAAAAGGATCTCTCTTTTCTCCATCCACGGTTTCATTTTGTTGCTGGGAGGCATGTATCTCAGTATTTGTTGGCAGGGAGAAGACCCGTCTGGGACCATCACAGACAAGTGCTATTTGAAATACAGAGATATCAACTGTGCATCAAAGTTTGAGCCATTTCGGAATCAGGTTTCCTCTTTGTTTCCCTGCCTTTGTGTGTGTGCATGTTTTTTTTTTTTTAAACGCGGACATACTGTGTTTTGACGAGGATTGACACATAATCCAAAGTATCCTGACTTTGATACCAAACCCCTCATCCCTGTTGTCTACAGAGACTAAATCCTGACATACAATGCAAACTTGTGCTTGTAATCCAACATGATAGCTCTGCTGCATGTTTGGCACCATGTAAGGCAAGAACCCAATGAGCGAGAAGTAAGTAGCACTGCCTATGTGCACTATACCATATGAGGAATTTAAGGTCGAGAGGGTCAAGCCAGTGAACCCATTACAAACCTCCAATGAAGTTTTTAGGTGAAAAATGGTTACCAGAACTACATAGTACTACACAGAATCAACATTCAAATAAATATTTGTAAATCTACCTGGATATGACATTGTTTAACATCCTTGAAACAATCTTGACTAAGAAAAAAAACCTATGGAAAACTTCTGAAAACTCTATTTCAAAGATTAAGTGCAGAAAAACAAGGGACAAAGTGTATACACAACTCCGGCAGTTTTACCAGAGCGCTATTCTACCGCAGCTCAGGGAATTCACCAACAAAAAAAATAAATCATAAAAGAAACAGATGAAAGGCAACACAACGATCAGGATCATAAAATTTCCCCTGATAATGAAAAGCCACTCATCTGAAACCTTTTGGCTTTACTGAGTCACAGCAACGAGGGATTTCACAGGGGACGACCGCTTCCCCCTGCCGCCCTGCAGGAGGCGCCGCACGCGCCGCTCCTGGGATAGGAGCAGATCAGAGCCCTGCTGGAAGGGTGACAGCCCCCTCAGGTGGGGTTGGGGTGCCTGCTGGCAATACTGCTGAAGAGCTGCGAGAAGCCCGGGCCCCTCCTGGAGAAGTCACAAGGGGGGACTAAAAACCAGACGCAGGTGGCTCCCTTGGGGCACACTACACTCCGTCGGATGTGCACAGGCACAAACAATCTGTAAAACCAGTGTCAGAGAGCCCAGGGACTGCCAACAGAGGGGTGGAGGGGCACCGTGTGACACCCCTACTACCCCCCTTCCCTGTTGATCCAGAAAAGCGACCTACCAATAGCACGTACAAAGAAGCATGCGTTTTAAATCCTGGACAAACCTTAAGCAAGTCTGTGACTGTCTGCTTGGCTGAGGGTCACCCCTAAACACTCGCGCCTTGTAACAGAGGTTTCTGTCATTCCACACTCTACCCTCCAATAAAAGTAAAAAATTCTGAATGACACGTCAAAGTTAATTAACTACTGGATTGTCCTTTTTTTTTTTTAAAGTTCATTCTGAGGTCCACCAATACAGCAGAGAAAAATCTGTGACTGACTCTATGTTGCATGAAAAGAGCTCTCGTCCACGGAACGGGTGAGGTAAAGAAAAACACGCCAAAGGTAA
Source organism: Hiodon tergisus (assembly GCA_025775045.1). Taxonomy (NCBI): domain Eukaryota; kingdom Metazoa; phylum Chordata; class Actinopteri; order Hiodontiformes; family Hiodontidae; genus Hiodon; species Hiodon tergisus. Next base: position 126,311 of record JAOVYW010000111.1, on the reverse strand, counting down.
AATCTAATTAGGAGGCCGACGGCGGCAAACAGCGCAGTGTACATTAAAACAATAAACCGCGCACTTTAAAGCGTCCCCAGATTTGAGAGGCGATATTGCGAGGCGAGGTAAGCTGATATGTTGTTTGTTTGCACTGACATTTTTCCTCAGAGGCCCACTGACACTGAGAAATTCCACAGTGGACGGATTGGAGGAGCAGGGCTCGCTGTGTGTGGCTAATTAAAGCCACATTGATGTCATCTCCTCTCCTTCGGCTACCACCGTTACCAGTGTTTAATATATATGTACTGCTAATGTAGAAGGGAGAGTACTGAAACTTCTGTGTGATAAAATTGCGCAATTGACCAGAATAAAAAAGGGGAAAAAGCGGTATGTAAATTAGAACTAAAACAGGTCTCACTTTAATGTGTGCATGAGGCAGCCCACAATGACTGGTAACTGTGGCCCATGAAACCAGTGGGAAGAATGGCACCACTCAGGTCACAAAGCTCTGAGAGTGTCTCATATTGTGGCCAAGAACAAAGCTGACACCAATCATCGAGACACGTCCTGTCTCGCTCCACAGCCATCTTTAATTCATGATGTTCCAACTAAGATGATTGATTTTAATTGATGACACGCTATGTAACATGGAATTAGTGAGATTTAATAAGAAATATGAGCTAATGCATTCACCATTGTGTACAGCACATATTAATGGCTTCAAAATGTGACATTTTCTCCTTTCTCCATTTCTCATAGTATTACTCCACCTAACTAAATATCACCTTTTCTTTATGCAGGAAATTCTTAATTTCAACAAAATTCATTATTCAAGGCTAGTTTTAATGTTAAGGCCACTTTCCTTAAAATCAATTAAAGTATGCTTTTGCAACACAAAGCAAACTGCATTACTATAGGGTTCATGCAGGGATTTTTCTGATGTGCATTCAGATAATCTGTGAATATATAAAACGACATGGCACCGGCACCAGATTAGACTAAAATTGTTCAGATGATGAAATCCAAAAAACATTAAAAAACGCTTTCCATATTTCATGTGTAGGAATCAGCCCAGATACATCCTATTTAGTAAGACAGAACAAACACATACTGCTTTGACCAGCAGGTGGTTTAGTGGTTGATGTTAGACTTGCCTACCAGTGGTCTATTTAGCAGAACCTAATCCCAGTAACGGATCAGATTTTGAGTCCAAGTTAAAAGAGTGTAAAAATAGCAGGCTGTGTAAATCTCTCTGGTTAGGCACAACTAAAAAATTTAATTATTTGACAAAGAGTTTGGAGAACTTAGTCAGAAAACATTACATTTTGAGTGAAGATACAGCTCCTATCAGTATGACTATTTGTCATGACTGTTTGTAAACTGCACACATCTACAGGCAGACTCTTCGCGTGAGGCAGATGTCAGAACATAGGTGACACACTGAGGCAGGATTTGACTAGCACCAACAGGGTGGAGAGCAGTTCTCAAACTAAACAATCCAGACCGTAGCCTTTATGTGATTATAACAAGAACAAATCCTTGTCGTTAGCCTTTCCAGGATACAAAATGTCTGAGGAAAAAAATAAAACATTTTTGAAGGTGCTTTCATGTAAAATTTTTGGTGGGTGAATCACAGGGAGGGGGCG
>JAOVYW010000111.1:93781-119731 GCA_025775045.1 Hiodon tergisus | reverse complement strand
ACAAATGTCACAGGCACCAACATCCCAACATAAACGTCACAGGTACCCACACCCCAAAACTAACGTCATGGGCACTGACACCCAACACAGTGTAAAAATTGGCCATTTTTTCTAAACTCAGTAAGAAGTTCTCATTAGCTTTTTAACTACAAGTAGAGTTCTTGGATAGTTAGATAACTAGCTTTTAAACCAGCCAATTTAAAGATCTGCTTAACATGGATAAAAAACTGTTGCATTAACAAAGCAGATTATCAACATTGCCATTAGTACTGTATTTTGTTGATTTAATGGAACCAGGTCTGTGTACATCATTGAAGATTAATTTAAATACAGGAATTGGATTGCAAATTTGATAAACATTGCTATGTATTTTCTACGATGTCACATTTAAGTGTGAATCATGACAGATCACAGCCTCATTTACATTTACATTTTAGTCATTTAGCAGATGCTCTTATCCAGAGCAACAAAAGTGCCATAGTTTAGGGGTTAACGTGCATTAACAGATACTGAGCTACCATGCCCTATTGACAAGTACTGCAAGAAGGTACAAAGACTAGTGCTACGATGGAAATAACATACTGTGTGCCTGTGACATACTGTGGCTGTGGAGGATTGCTAGGTTCTGATAGGGATGTAAGGCGAGATGAGCCTGCAGAGGTAGCCAGGAGCTGATCCCTGTGGTAGCTTGGTGGGTGAGGGTCAGGGTCTTGTGGCAGATCCTAGTTTAGCGGGGGAGCCAGTGGAGTTTGATGAGGAGAGGGGTAGCATCCTTTGGTTGAAGACCACCCGAGCAGCAGTGTTTTGAATTAGTTGGAGAGGTCTAGTCGAGGTGGCTGGCAGGAAAGCCAGTAACTTGACTGGTAAACGGTCACATGGGTCAGCGATCTCTAACGGCCACTTGCAGCTTGGTAGTGCTGTCATTTATAAAGAGAATTCTGCTTGATGGGACAGGTCTTCTGCAACAGTGATTAAGCCATCAAACTCAACATGGCTGAAAATGTACTCACACTGCCACTGGAGCTTAACTAAAGTTAATTATTGATAAGTACATGAAACACAAAATCGGATTAGCTCTATATACATATACATACACAGTGCTTTGCAAAAATATTCAGACCCCTGACAAATTTCTCATATTACTGAATTACAAAGGGTACATTGAAATTTGTCTGGTTTTGCAATTTATTTTAAAGCACTGAAACTCAAAATTATTGTAAGGTGAAACACAAAACCGGATTAGCTCTATATACATATACTTAAGACAGTGCTTTGCAAAAGTATTCAGATCCCTGACAAATTCTGTCATATTACTGGATCACAAATGGTACATTAAAATTTTGTCCTGTTCGACAATTTCAAAAACATCGAAACTCAAAATTATTGTAAGGTGGCATTGATTTAATTTACGTAAATATCTGTATGACCACCATACTTCCCTGTAAGATGGTGTGTACTGAAGCATGGGCAGTGTTAGGTTTGTGCCAGACATAGAGCATTGAGTTTTGGCAAAAAAAGCTCTATCTTGGTCTCATCTGACCACAAACTTTTTTTGTACATTGCAGCTGGGTCACCTTCATGTTTTCTGGCAAACCTACATGCTATCATGTTTGGAGTAAGGGTTAGGGTACAGATTATGCAGCGCTCCTAATATGGTTGACTGGTGCACCATTACTCCACTCCCAGTCACTGAACTCTGTAGCTCCTTCAAAGTGATTGCTGGCCTCTCTGTGGCTTCTCTCACGAGTCTCCTTCTTGTTAGAGAAATGAGTTTTGAGGGAAAGCCTATTTTTGGCAGTGCCTGGGTGGGGCAATACAGCTTCTGCTTCCTGGTTATTGATCCAACCCAGCGGTGCTTACTGGGATATTCAAACAGTTGGACAGCATTTTCCTAATATATGTATTTGTATTATTTTGTCTTTAAATTATGCAGTATGCTCAGCCTGACCGATGATTTCTTTAATATCTCATGATTTATTAGTAAAGCACTGTTTATTTACTTGGGGCAATTACATCCACACTGCGATTGTCTGTTTTATTGCCTATGGAAACTGCAACTGTGGCATTTTATGGATTTAAAATCTGACTGTTCATGAGCTTCTTATCTCAGGGATCTACAGAATGTTTGAAGCAACAGGGAAAACATGCATTACCATATATTCATTACGGAGGCCCAACAGCATTCCTAACATGCAGCGATGTTGTTTAGAATACCCAACTTAACAGATTACAGATTTAAACGTTTTACAGGGGGGAAAAGGCTGCAAAACATGCCATGTTTACACTAGGGAAAGTAAACACTGCTCTTGGGGGGATGAGCGGCACATTAAGAAATGAAATAAACAGTCAATAAAATAAACACGGTGTACTTGTGTACCCGCGTGGCGACAAAGGCCTTTACCTTGAGCACATGCCGTGGTGAGGTATTGACTCAGCTTCAGTTTCCAGGGCCCCTGTCAGCCGAGCCTCTTGTTCTGAAGCCCGCAGGAGATGTAAAATGGTCCAGGATGGGTTTTTAAAACTGCTTTCTAAGTTAACCTCCAAACTCTCTACACCTACACGCATAGACACACACACACCTACAGGGGGAAAAGGAAGGGCCCCTGGCCCTCGTTCTGAGGGATACACTAAAACAGTCCCACTTTGAGGGGCATAAACCCCATTAAATTGGGGTAAGGAGACATGGACAGTAGAACGGAACGACCACAAGCGGAGCTCTGGCAGCCTTCATCTCATTTAGTTTTTTGCTTGTTTGTTATTTTATGGGCGAAACCATCGATTCACAGGCCATCTGATTTTAAGAGCTGCTTCTCCAGTCAGAACTGACCCCCTTGACCACACACACACAGCCACACACACACAAATACCAAAAGACACACAGACACACATGCACAAACACAAATGAGGCAATGTTGCACTGGAACACTATTTACCCTTCAACAGTTTATTCGCCAGCCACCACACCTAAATGCAGAGACCATGAACCCACAGCTTCTACACCACTTCCACTTCTAACACCGCGCTGAAACCCAACCAAAACTAAATCTCAATTTTGGCTGATAGCTTTGCTCACAAGTGTGATTAGGTTTTGCGTCAGGACTAATCAGTGTCGTGTTTTTTTTTGCCTAAAAGTTTAGTGGGGCGAAAGGAGGTAAAGCTGTTGTTGGAACTAAATATATGCTCCAAAGCCTAAATCTACAGCACTCCGCACTCTAAAACGTATTTTTCCCTCAGTTATATTTGCTCGACAGATTCTATAATCCAGGCTGACAAATTGTATTAACCAATGGATTACGTTTGATTCACTGTAATTGTACGAATATACAACAGCTATAATATACTTTTCGTCATGCAGGAAGTATGGCAGCAGTATCTTTAACAAAGGAAACGTCTGAGGTTGACTCTTTCCACAAGCGGCGTACAGGTTACTCTTCAGCGAGAGACAGAGAAGCGCTTGGGCTGGAAAGAGGGAGGAAAAGCAGACAAGTTGTGTGGAGAAAGCACGCCCCAAGCTTTGCTGTTTAATGTCTCCATGACATTTCTCCAGTGAGCACTCCCTCATATTTTTGCCAGCACTATGGAGACGCGCTGTTAAAAAAGGGAAAATACCGGAATAAAAACGAGATGTGTGCCGTCTGTACTTCACGTAAGGTTACGCCACCCAGACGAGGTCAGGGGTGAGGGTTCACAAAAAGGGCACCAAATCAGGCAGCTGCAGCTGAAGTCAGATTAAATTTCACTGTAGTTTTTTTTTTAAAGGTTGTTTTGTATCGTGCTTCAAGAATAGACCTTGATCCTTGTATACACTACCTCTTAAAGTTTCCAATAGTGATAATATAAATCTTCAATGTATTTTGGATATATTCTATAGACACGTATGTTGCATAAGCCCGTCCTACAGAACATTTGTGTAAAATACTTGGGGAATTTAGTGTTGCTGTGTGCATTCACAGGGGCCTTTCATCACACCAACACTGATATTTTCATGGAATGGATAGGCAATTTCAGTCCTGGAGAACCACTGGTTTGGCTCTTAATTGATTCAATTAGGTCTTTATTCTGACAGAACCGTACACTTGCCTGCCACTTTGATTTGAATCCACTGCAGATTAAAAGGTGACTGTAAAACAGTCCACCTGCATGGGTTTAGAAAATAACCCCATTGGCTTTTTTGTTGTTTGCCATATACGTGTCAAGTATATTTTTGTATGTCATTCTGCTCATCAAATACAGGGCTCATAAGGGGACGACTAATGTATTCAGTAAATGGCCAAAACTTCTCATTTAGTAACTCAAGGTATATCCCACTTTTTTTACACATAAACAACAAGAAACAAGCAATTTACAACATAGCTATCTATTTAAGCTATTGCAGCATGAACGATTTTAAGAAATTTGAAAATTTGAAATCTAGCTTTTCTTTCTCTCTCTATCACCTACCAAACTAAACAGCTGACATTTAAGAAAAAAAACTGCCTTCCACTGGTTTTCGTTTTCATAGGGCACGTCTACATTCTCCTTTTCCTGTTTACATATCTGTCATAGTGTCAACCTGAGTGCCAAGCTTGATTTACTTCTGGTAAAGAGAAACGCTACGTACAACCTGAGCAGCGCTAAAACAAACAGAGGGGAATTTTTACACTGCGTCACATACGACTTCTGTTACTGGTGACAGACAAAAAGGCCCATACACTAATAGCACAGCAGCCAACAAAACATTGCAACTTTCCAATGCAAAATTAACCAGTAATCAATCACAAGACCTACAGCACAGCCAACAGACAATCTCCGCAACAAGTGCTAAGGTATCTATAGAAGACTTTAACTGTGGATCTGTAGATCATATATCCTAGGGAAACCAGCCGGTTATGATAAAGGATTTAAGTCTTCAAAACAAAAAAGCCCATTGTAAAAGTTTGCATAAAAAAGGAAGGAAATTTTGTTAAACACATTGATGAAGCTAACAGGTCTTGCAGAGCACCCCTTTTCTCCCCAGTGAAGTTTGAAGGGGGATGAGGAGGCTTCGACAGTGGACATTGTCGGCACAGCAACTGCAGGGGTGATCACAGCGAGACCCAAAGCAAGGCCACAGGAGGGCCACTCTCAAATGCCCACTGCAAGACCGCATTGCCAGACTACTAGGAGCTCAGAACCATAAAACATACAACATCTTTCTGTCTAATGGTTTCAATCCTTAACTCTGAATCGTTACAATTACTCGCCAAAGGAAATGCATCCACCTGGCACTATAAAGAGAGATGCTGGCAATCGGATCCACGCAGAGCTGGGCATCAACTCACAGACAGCCCCTATGTAGACAAAAAGAACAGGGTGGATAGCCAGCGTGACACTCGCTGATCTTATTTGGATGACTCCTTCCCAAACCAACGATGCCCTGGCTAAAGTCACTCCAGGGTCATTAATAAGATGCATTTTTTCCCTTAGTTGGAGTTCTTTCAATGTCCGTTTTATTAAAGGTTTTCCGTGTCTTAAGAGGGAGGAAAGACTTTGCTCCTCCAGCTTCTATTGTTTCTGAGTGTTTTAATGTTCAAGCTTTAATCTTTAAAATATTCTCCCTGTGCTGTAAGAAAGAACCTCTTTTAGGAAAGTAAACATTAAGATTTCTATCTTCAAGCGCACAACAAGTTCCACATTAGTTCACAAGCTTTTTCGCTAATCATTACACAGGACAAAAACAAAAACAGCTTAGAGAAAACCAGAGAATAACTTTGATAGTTGGTGTACAAAACTGGAAAGCACAAACCTGAAACCTGAAATTTTAGAATTTACACATAGCACCACCTGGTGGTAAATAGATATCCCTAGGCTGTTCCAGTTCAAAAGTGTAAGTTGTAGTTTTTCCAGGAAATATTGCCATCTTTGCTCAGACATGTGAGAAAGAGTTAAATCAAAGATTAAAGCGTCACATTCCTGAATAGGATTCAACGGGTGCAATCTGTTCAAATAAAAAATGTTGTCAAAATAAAAAAGGATAGCAACCGTTCACTTTTTTTCAAAAGCCTTAATGCCTGAAGCCGATTTTCAGATGCATCGGGCCACTTTTAACTGTTCCTGACTTGCTAAACCCAATGTGTTCAAATGAAGAGGATATTTTATAGTTGCACACAAATAAGGGATTAGAAAACTGACAAAACCAGTCATACAACTACAAATTCATGGCCATATTGTATTTCTCTTTGTCTGCAGATTCACAGATGTTGTTTCTTCTCTGGGATTTGAAACCCAAGCTATAATTATTAGCATTATTTCCTAATCAGTGATTAATGATGCAGCTGAGTTTATTGTTTTAAGGAAAGGGGAGGGGCACAGACAAAACCTTCCTGCGCCCCCCCCACCCCCATTTATCTTCTGACCAAGTGGTCCTGCCTGTAGCCACCTGCAAATTACAACTTAGTACTTGAAGAGTTAAGAATGTGTTTCTTTCAGGCTATTGTTGAAGTGTGTGGGTCAGGAGGGAGGGGGTTAACAGAATCTGGTAAAAGCCTTTAATCCACAGTCTGTCAGACCCAAACCCTGCTTGACGTCCTATTGATGTGTAACAGAACAAAACACAGGGCCCCTTACTAAGCTCCTGCCCGGGCCCCATTCACAGCGACAGGAGAGCAAATTCTTCTACCGCGAAGGCAGGATCTTAAAGGGAACACGCAACTTCTAAAACCTTGTTCCAAAAACCAAAGTAAAGGGAGGAATATTTACAGAAAAACTGAAACTAAGGTGTTTCAGATCATTTTGAAAAACAGGCTGGTGATCTGTGCATTTGCAAACATGCTGAGTGATGATACAAGACCAGAGATGAGAGTACATAATGTATTCCATCATATACATCCCACCTAGGAGTAGATATAGAACTACAGCTACTATGGGCACCAAATATCTAACTATCAGAATCATGTTTTGCTGTATTTTAAACACAAAATTTTAAAATAAATCGGTAGCTTGACCAGATCGATTAAAGACAAAAATAAACAACCCCTAACTGCTTATTAAAAATTCTGCAAAATGCACAACGGCCATATATTCAGCTACATGTTGCTTAGCACAGGATCCCTAATACAGATGGAATACTGTCATTCGGTGGCCAGGCATCACAGAAGCTGAATGTCCACATGGTGCTTTTGAGGACACCCAGAAGGCCTACGGGAGGGGGCGGGGTGTTGCTGGGGGTTGCGTGTGCTTATCTGAGCCCCTCTCCAGTTTCAATGCTTGGCTGATAGGGGGAGAGGATCTTTTCTGCCACCGGATTCATAGAGACCCCTGTAACTCATAACGTATCACTAGAAACAACTCATGACTGCATAAGTATTCTTTTAGAGAGTGAGATGCATTACAAAAGGATATAAGGGATCATTTGCTTATATAAAAAAAAAAAAACCTTCATCAAACATTTAAATGGCATTCAGATAAATTCCGTTTTGCTCAGCACTGACATCTTTAGCACATAAGACCAAAAGCCTGTCAGTAAACAAATACAACATGCTATGGCAGACCAACTCATTTTCACCAAGAGAATTTGCCACAGCCAGCTCGTTAATTATTTAATTGAACAAGTAAAAGAGATTCGCTGAATAATTAAGGCACTGGTTTTAACAGGAGAGAGAGCCCAAGCAGATTCAGGAAAAAAGATATTCTGTAGAAATGGTTTGCATCAAGCCAAAAATAAAGGAATGAAAAGCAAGGCAGGAACATGCACAGAAAAACAAGAAAACATATTAAGGTGTGAAAAGGGAGACATAGTTTAAATTAAATTATTCGGTACACTTTGAAGAACAAGTCTTGGCATATATAAGGCGGAATACTGAAAACTACCATAGCCTGACGTGTGACGTGTTGCGTACTTTACTCAAAGTTATGGTAGAGACGAACTACATCACCTTTCTGCCTCACATATCTAACAACTATGAGCGTGGATGGGGGGAGGGGGAGGAATGAAGGGAATGGGTGGGATAACAGCAAAGATGTGCTAGTTCCACAGCAAGAAATCCACTGTCCAATGAAAGCATTAAATGAAGCTGCTCCAGGTTAACTGTTGCATATTCATTGAGTGCATATTTAAATGCAGAAGCACGGTCCAGAGAGCCAATGCCTTGTCCCCACCTCCAATGAATTATAATGAGCTACTGTTTCAACAGTGAGTCTCCTGGACCTGAAGAAATTAAATGGTGGAGAGACAGGTGAATCTTCTGACCATGGCAGGATAACATGTTTTTACCACCAGCTTTGTCCACCGACGGCAAAACAAGGAAAGACACGGAGTCACATTTGCAAAGAGAAAAACTTAGTACTGGGCTGCTTCTCAAGCTCTCCCAGAGCAGTGATTACACTGACCTATCAGTCGGCTGTTAGTGGTAGTTCTCTTGTCATTTATAAACCGTGACTAGGCTATACCTTTAGAGACATTCCGCAAATCAGTTTTTAACCAATTCTACTTGCTTTTAAGTTGCAGTGTTCAAACAAATATTGAACTGGACATGTAGGTTATTGTTTTATGAATCTTGAGCCAGACATTTTAATAAACTTGGCATATTCCAAGTTTACATGCAGCGTGTATTAAATTAATTTATTTCGCAATTTAAGACTATTTTTGGTCTACATTAAGGTGATATTTTAAATCGTTTCTAAAATCATATAGGCTAGCTGTAAATAAATAAACTTGAATTCCTAGTTAGACTGAAAGAAATGTATTTCGTGGGTTATGACGATAAAAGCAACAACAGCTGACACTTCGGAACAGTTGGCCTATACAACAAACAGCAATACGCCGTGCAAATTTTTAAATTGGGATTTTAGGTAACAACTATCAAGAGTGTCGTCTCAAAATAATATAAGGCTCTACATTTTTAGAATACTAAGGTGGATCATATTGCTGGAGAAGATAATGTTAAATAATTATTTAAATATTTCGACACGAACATAATATAATTACTCAAAAGGTCAAAATACAGTACATTTATAGAGGTGTGTCCATGTTATATTGCGAGAATATGCGTACACAAAACAACCATTTTACACAAATGTTTCTAAAAACGACGGTAATGATAGCACCTCGTTGTTTTACCCACGTGATTTTTTTATTTATTACTTTGCTTATATGAATAAGAAAGTTTTGCCTCTTAAATTTTATATCTCTGATGCTGCTGTAGTTGCCATGTTTGTCAGCGTGCTTCGTTTCTTTCGCAAACGTGGTTTAAAAATATATTACCAAATAATAAAATTGTTAACTAAGTACTAAACCCTAAATTCTTCCATTTCTGAAACCCAAATAAAATAATTTTGAATGACTGAACAATGACTCTGAAAAATAATGCAAATTACCTTTAAATGGTGGCTATCTTCAAATAACTGACGGCTGCACTTATGCACGAGCCGTTTCAAAAATTTTGGTGAGAAAAATAAAGCAGGTTTACTGTTAAAGAGGGTGTATATGGCAGTACTTCAGTGGTGAATTTGAGTAACGCTAACTTTTGTTTTAAATAATATTTTAAGATTATACAGTGAACTATTAACTACATAACACAACATATTATGTATGTTTTAGGAGAGCATTCAAAGTTACTATCTGCTACGTATATTAACGTTGCGCCTAAGGCTTAGTTGTACCTACGGTAACGGATCCTCGTTTCAAAAGTTGTTCATCAACCATAATATAAGATTATTTTCGAGTATATAAAGAAAATTACTTTATAATGATAATTTAACTATGGCAAAAAAATTCTGTAGGGAAAATAATTCCTGGCTACGTAATCCGACCAATTATTTCCCACTAATGGGGTACGTCATTTGTCATTTTCCTTGAGGTTTTGCATGAAAACAAAAAAGTGGCTTGCTGAGTCATTCTTTAACTCCTGCAGGTGCTCGACACTTGTCGGTGTGGAGATCGTTGGTGAATGGAGGCATGTGTCATTTGATCTTCGATGTGTTTTCAAAGATCAGCCTCTTGTTTAGCAGATACTGATAAACAGTTTTCACCATTGGTAAAAGTTGCTAATATGGAGATATAACAACATTTATATAATCATGTAACAAGGCAATAGTTGCTATTATGCTCGCAAACTATTACATATATTTACTTTTTATATTTTTCTAGGACAATATTCGCAACGAAAACGACATGCCACGAACTGTTTAGCGAACATACATTCTGGCGTAAACATTCCAAAACCACTTTGCACTTCGACAAGGGCCTGTTTCAACAAAAGCCGCGAGGTTTGTTCTGAACTAATACGTCATGTCATAAATCAAAGCCTCCATTTTGGCAAATTTCCAGACTTTGTTTCTCATTCTAGCCTATTATAGCTTAAACAGAGCTTAATTACTCCGTTCAGAATAGGCCGATTTCTCTTTGTTTTGTTTGTGTAAAGACGTCGAAAAACATTTAAAAAAGAATTTACACTACAATTTTGAAAACTGGGTCTCTTGTGTTGTGGTAATCGAGTTCCTTATTTTTTGTATTTACTTTTTATCGATAACTTGCTGAGTAGAAGTTCAATAAACAATTTTAATAATGCACTGATCTCACAATAAAACAAAGGGTTCTTATCCAGCCATCGGGGACTCCTTCAATGCAGAGCTCTTCCAGTCCCTAATGGCATAATTAGCAATTTGATCCTTTAAATTAGTTTATTGAAAGGAACACAACTTTTTTTCTCTGCGCCTCTTAATAAGAATTTCTAATAGCCCAGAAGAATTAAAAACATACAAGCACATATATTTGAAGTTTTCCTTCAAACTTGTTCTAACTTTCAGGTTAGGCAATATAATATACCATCTTCTTGTAAAGTTGTTGTCAATTACCTGCAATGTGGTTTCAGGGTAAAAAGCCATTGGTTTTAAACTCACTCATCTTTTCCTCTTTCAAAATGTATTGTCAATACGTTAAATCCAAGATATAGCCTATTTTTTGCTAGAATTGGCAAAGATTGGCAATGCACTATTCAAGAGGTTACCAATTTGACTCTACCTATATTTTAAAATTTCAACATCTTGTTAAAATCTATTTAATACGTTACTCAATAACTTCTGAATTCATGTTCAATTAATTAGCATTTCACAAAAATCGACCGTCTCGACAGCACACATACGTCTTAATTTATGGAATAAATTGAATAATTTCTGGTTAACAATAAATTCGGGTATTATATATTAGGCTTGTTATTTTAAATCCGTTATACATATACATTTCCATATAATAAAAAAAGATATAGGAACACTGAACTAAATGCTACGATTCAAATATTTTTATTTCTAGTAGGCATTTACAGTATACAGTCACCCTGTAGAAGCTTTTAGCTAGGGTCTCTTAACATATATACTTAAATACTGCTAGACAGTTTTGTTTTTACTGAATCACTAGCGGTACAATACCTTGCTCTCGTTTGCGACATAACTTTCAAGTCAAAGAGCACCGTGCTCACATTGCCACTCCACTGATGCTATCCTGTAAAGTAAAAACAAAAAAACATGATAAATTAAAATGGCCGGCTTATTATCTTTTCTGCATATGGCACTGTGGCATTGGTAAGGGAGATAAACCAGTAGTAATGATTACATTTTTCCAGGCTTTAAAATAACCGAAAGATACCTAATTTACCCTTTACATCAATTTAGAGAGCAATATTCTTCTCACAGCGTACGAAATTAAATTAAACCTACTTTAAACTAGAACTGACATTATTCAATACGACTTTCATTAGATTTATTTAAATCATTAAATACTATCCTGATAATAACGATGCAAAATCATTTTATTACGTATTAATTATCCGTTTCGTTAGGTTATATAATATGAATACAATTATTTGTTTTCATTCAACAAATGCACGCCCGTTTTAGGTTGATAACTATCACTTTCAGACAGCAAAACTTTTTGCCTAGTTAGAGTAAATTAAAATTATTCGGATTTCAATACGCACTGTGTTAGTAGCGACTGAAATTGCCCATTGACTGACGGATTTTCTATGGATGTTTTCTCTATAAGTTTAATTGCGCAGCCTGGTGGAAACGTGTTGAACTGCATTGTTCTTAGAGCCGCGCTCAAGACATTCTGTAATCTTTTGGAGGCGTCTAATAAACTTCGTTAATTTACCTGTCGTCGTCATATTTTCATATTTACATTTTTAATCGAAGGTATCCTACTTCAGTGCTTAAAATCACTTTGATTATATTTTAACATTTGAGGTGAAATATGTATTTTATTTATTGTTTATATGTATATATATATCTCGCTTAGGGGGACAACAGGACAGTATCCAGTGTTTTCAGTTATGAAAACATATTTTAAATTGGATACAGCAAATGTATACTAAAAGCTAAACGTTGGGATATTTGTGGATATTTTCTTATGAAGTATTTTAATATTCACATGTATTGTGGTGTATTCTGATCATCAGAAAAGACATGGATCGTTTGTTTAAATCCGCCGGAATCAAAAAAGTAGTTTCTCTTTAATGTGTCCGATCGGCGATATATGTGGTAATTAAACAACTTTAGCATTTAAAAAATCATGAATATTCCAATAATGTTGACATTGAAAATGCTCTTGGCATTTGCTGAGTTGCGAGCTAATTGCTTCGATATAGCCTAGCTGTACCAGGCGATTCGATTAATTTCGCTGTTTGTGGTGTATTCCTCTGTGTTAATGAAATCATTATATGATTGATTTGAATTCATCACAAAAAGCATATTTGATCACTGGGTTTAAAACAGCTGTTAAATGCAATTTTTAACGCGTACATAGTAAATTACGCCTCAAATGAGGCTTCGGACGTCTGCAAAGAAAATATTGCTTCTGTCAGACGCGTATTAAACTTCTAACCAAAGTCCCCGCCAAATGGCAGAAACTAAGTAATCTACAAAATGTTGAATTTAGAAGCGTCAGTTGAAAAGTTAAGATGTCCCAGGGTGAACATACTGTGGAAAATAATGTTTTTGGTGGAACAGTTTTATAGCTGTATAGACAAATCCCTCTGATATTGAATTTGAGCCGGTAACAATGACCCCGCATGGCTTTTGTGTAACTGGGGTGAGAAACGAAGTCAGTGCAACACCACCATCGCCTGTTCATTTGTCGGCAGGGGTTCGTTTATTGTGCCCACTTTATTTTTTCAAGCCAAACATTGACACCTCTCAATGTCCTAATGTAAAGACATTTTACCTCCACCAATTAGAATCCCAGAAAGCAATACTCGATGGTCACATGCTGACATAAAACAAAGCGACTTCTTGCGGAACCTTATAGCTATGGCTAGCCATTTTAACATTTATTTGGGGTGATTTGATATCCAAATAGAATTTTTGCTCCATGATCATTCTCATTTTCACTTTCCTACTTACATAACTAAACTAAATTATTTATTCACGTTTCTATTTCCATTGAACATGGATTAGTCTCTTTAACGTTAGAAAACGTCAAAAATGAATTTTGGATAATTTATTAAAATATTATAAAAATGTTATTTTTATATGTGCAGTTTATACGTTTTATTTGCGAGGGGTTTCTTATTTCAAATCTAGATTATTTTCAAGTCTTTGATGTTTAGTGATGGTGGCAGTCTGGGTGAGGCTATGCCACTGAGGGAGGGTTGGCACCATTAAACGGGAATTCATAACATGGTGTAGCATTCTGCACTTGCACAAATAGGAAGAGGTCAGACAGACTTGAGAACTTTAAGGAAAAATTGTGGTTTCAGACCGTTCTATATTTCCTAGCAGTTTACACATGCCAGAGAAGAATACTAACAAATTTAAATAACAATGAGTCTTTGTGAATAAGCCTTCAGGTGTTTGCCCCGAACATAACAAACTAGAACAACAAACGGAAAATAAAGCAGTACGAAAGAAAACGCTAACTTAGCAAGTTTGCCATCGTCTCTCTTTTCATTTCCTCTCTTTGGAATTTTCTTGCTTCGCTGGTTTCTCCTTCCTCTGCCAATGCTTCCCCCTTCTGATTTTTCCCAAATCCCAGCACCTACTGAGACACCAAGCTGTTAATATAGGTCGTTAATTACCTGAATCCCCAGCAGGTGCTGGCAAGTGTGCCCGAGCGCCTCCTCGCACGTGTCTGACTGGAAGACTGCGTTCAAGCTTCAAGGCGAATGTTCGTTTTTAATGTTTGAGTCGCCATGGTGGAATTCCATGTTAAGGCAGTTTGAGCAATAGCTCATGATTTTCTTCAGCACGCAGGTACTTTCGCCTCTTTCATGAAGCAGGATGTTTTGGAGTTGAGTGTCTCTCCTGGCTGTTTTCCTCCTTTGTCGCTCTCTTGCATTCCTCTTTTTCCCTGACGGGCTGTGTGTAGGGTGACAGTATGCGCCTTGATGGCAGCTGGATCTGGACTCACACTCCACGCTGCCACATGGTTCAACTGACTGTCCAGAAAGGTATAGATTTTTTGCTGTCAAACCTGAATTCCCTTGTTTAAGCCCCCAAACGCAAATTAAGTATTTGAAGTCAATTTTAAAATGCAATCCTGAAGAGATTCTGGAACCTCAATCGGTACTTAGCCACAGCCTGCGCAGTGGATGTACAACCTGTAGGGACCTGTATCTCCAGGGCTTTCTTGAAGATAATAAGCAAGAAACCACCTCCAACTCCATTGGAGGAGCACAGTCCCTCCACAACTGACACCCCACTGACCCAGGAAACTGAGCTTACTGTACCAAAACCAGACAGGAAGAGGACAGGGAGGGTTTAGGGTTTAGGGTTTAGGGTTTTTAAAACCAGCTCTTCCCAAGTGTCAAAGCAATAACTTAGGCTTCAACAGGATATGTCAATAAATTACATTTTATTGCCCATTTCAACTTTAAACTGTAGAACCATAAAGGGTGAACGCCATAGTTATACAAATATAGCTTGCATGGATGGTGGAGGCACACTGAAAAAAAATCCACATATCAAGGTAACTACAGTAGTATGATGATCAAAAAGAATGATTGTTGATTTAGTGAGGGACTCCGCTCATGGTAATCAACGTCCATGCACCAACCAGCATTACAGAAAGTGTCTCCCTCTTCTAAAAGCCAGTGCCAGTGGGGGGAGATTTTAACTGTGCTTTAAAGAATGAAAACCACAGCCAACCCAGAAGGGACTGGTCCAGTGAGCAGGACTTATCCCTCTGCAACGCCAGCGGCACCTCTCCCCAGGTGACTCGATGTCAAGACCTGAAATGTTTTTGCTCTCCCTAGGCATGAAAATGTGCACTCAAACAACAAAAGTTGTAGAAATTTTAGACCCTGGAATGGGAGCAGTTGCCTAGATTAGGAAAGGGGTTTTGGAAAATAAACATTTCCCATCTCCAAGACCCAGTCTACGCTCCTTGTTTTTATCGGAAGTGGCGCTCATTAAAAGAACTGTTTGAGTCCCCCCTGGAGTGGTGGGAAATGGTAAAAGAGCACATGGGGTTACTTCAGACAAGTTGGGCAGAGGAAAACAAGTAGAGCAGCTTTCAAAAGAACATTGCCCTCCAACATTTCATCCACCACCAGTTCAGAGACCTGGATGTTAGCAGCCAGCTAGCAGAAACCCAAAACCCAAAACCTCACCACCCTCTATCAGGAGGCAAAAGAAAGAGATTACATTCAGGGGGAAAACATTAGGGCCATAAGGAGAATGAAAAATGTATATGCTACTGGACACTATCCTGGAGTCTTGACAGAGGCCTGGAGGGTGATGCAGGTATTGTCTGGATACTGAGGATGGGTGAACTAATTTGACACAGTACAGTCCCAAGAGTGGGGACCTAAAGGACCTCTGATACTGGCGGCCAATCAACCCCCTCAACATGTCCAAATCATTGATGAGGTGGTTCCACAATGCATTGTCTTTGGTGATCGGCCCGGATAAAACATGCAGTATCCAAGGTAGATCCATAAATAACAACTTGTTCTTGTGAGGGACTTGATAACCTATTCTGGAGACTGCAGTTCCCCCTTAGCCTCATTCAGCCTAGATCAAGAGAAGGCACTTGACAGGGTTAGCCAACGCTTCCTTTCGAGGGTGCTAGAGAAGACTATTTTCCTCAGCATCTCCCCTGCTGGAATAAAATATGCTATACCTTCCTATACCCCTTCCCAATTAAGTCAGGGCTCTCCTCTAGCATCCGTTCTGTACATCTTATTTCTTGTGCCCTTTCTACAATCCATTGGGAAGTCACCGGGAATCCTGGGTTACCAACTCCTGGGAGTCAAAGGTGGGTACGCTTGGTACAAACCAGTAACCCCCTGTACCCCTCTACAAGTTCCAAGTTGATGGAGCAGGAGACCAAAGTTGGCATGAATCAATCCCCAAGGTTAAGCAGAGCACAGCTAAAAGAACAAAGCAAAAAGAAAGAACAGCCTTTAAATTTGTCTGGTGGTGTACACCATACACTATAGCCATCTGAGGATCAGCTTAGCTTTGCCACTTGCAAATGTTTAGTCAAATGCAACACATAACATACAGACTTTTCTTGGAGAGCTCAATAGATGTCTCTCTTCTTGGATTTTTTAAACGGCATTTAGCCCGTACCAAGGACTGCCCACATCAATGAAGAGATAAAGAATACCCTGCTCACCTTTTTGAGAATGGTTCATTGCCAGGCTCCCTTAACACGCTGTTGCCGAGATATTCCCTCTCTGCTGAGAGCAACCTCAACGGGCCTACCAAGGGATGCTCCACCATCTAGTCACAGAGTCAGCAAAGAATTGTTAACACCAATAAGAAAATCTTGTGGGAGACAAGGAACATCAAGGTGTTCCAAAAACAGGTGCCCAAACTGATATGTCAAGAGGAGGATTCAGAAAAAATAACAATAAAACAAAAAAACATTTTCATTATGCATTTTAATTTTGAAATTTAATTTGTATTGTATGAATTGTAGCACAAAGCAGTTAGTCAGTTCTTTCTATATAATTTAAGTTACAGAAACCTCAGTTACACAAAAGCCTTGCGGGGTCATTGTTATTATTTAAGTATAGAAAGATTGTATTATTTAATATATAAATAATAAACTGGTTAGGTTTTGCTTACCCCAAAAGGGAGGGTTTTGTTTTGTTTGTCTGTTTTGGTTGAGTTCTTGTTTTGCTCTTAGTACTGTGATAAAAATGCCAAAGAAATATCATCGCAGAAACTCTCCTTGTCTCTGGCCACCCCCGGACCAAGCACGCCTAGGCGGGCTAGAGCATCTCTATAGATTTCCCCCGCTCATATGCCAATAACCACTCCCCATCTGTACTGAGAGTAACATGGTTCCACTTAACCCTCACTCACCCCAATGTAACGACCAACCAGACCTGGGCACCCACCACGTAAGTCTCAGTACAGTCATCCAGACCGCAACCTTGGCAGGCGGTCTCAGGGGTCATCGTGTGTCGAAATTCTGGGGGACTTTTCCACCCAGAATTTTCAGCTGGGGAGACAACCAACAACCTATAATAAAGAGTATTTACTCTGACCCATGATGGGACGTAAGTGCAAAATGAATGCGAACCAAAACTAAACGATGGAATAATCTGTGTTCCAAATACAGATGCATCCTACGAAGGCAGCATATCCAGGCAGGAAGTCACCCCCCGGGAAATGACCTTTGGCTGTGAGGGTCATTTCCTGCCTTGACATGCTGCCTTTGAACGATGCTTCCTAACATTTTGAAATAAAACCTTAGCGTTTGCTGTTATGTAAACATACATAAAAACATAAAAATAAACTTTCTGTCTTCTGCAAATGCTCTCCTGCACTAGCAGGAATTGTTTCACAGCAAAAAATTTCATGTCCACTCCTTCTGTAAATCAGATCACAAACAAATATTGTAAAAATTATTGGTAAATAGTAACAATTTACTTAGTAAAGCCTTAGTAAATTGTGAGATGTATTCTGTCCACTGTAAAAGAAAACGACAGACACTCAGTTGTGTGTTCTAAACACTAAGGCTTCAACTCTGCTGAAAGATGACATTTAATGGACGACTTTAAAAAATGGCTGCCTGTAGATGATTTGGGTTCTGACTGAAGCAAACCAGAGACAAAGATGTCCTGGATAGCAGATCCTTGTTCCACATGGTGAAGGATATGCAGCCGCCCAGATATGATGATAAGAGGGCCTGATAATGACAACTCCACAGGGAAATAACCGCTCAGGGATGGCTGGTTGAAATCTCAAAGAACCAAACCGAGATAATAAATGAGACAAGTTCTTCTTGAAGCCTTGAGTCATATCCCTGTGTAAGTTGTGACAAGAAGAGTTCTGCAATTGTCAAAGAAATGTCTGATTATGGGTTTGTCTGCATGTCGCCTTCCATCGGGGTGGGAGGGATTGAACACAACTGTTTTTAGAATATGTTTATAAGAAACTCCTAAGCCTCCACCATGTCCCTGTCCACCCATTTCTTATGAATAGTACTTGTTAACACACCACTCCTCAGCAGTCATTCACCTCAATACACGCACATATTTTTATTTTATGTGCGTGTGTGTGCATGTGTTGGATCGCCAATGATGCAAATGCATTTAGGCTAATCCCTACAAATCCTGCCACCACACATGAAGAGTGTGAGGAAGTATGACAGGTCTCCTCCAAACCTGCAAACACACAGAGGGTGAGGAGGTATGACCAGTCTCCTACAATCCAACCACTTTTACACTCTGCAGCCTCATAACCTGCACTAAAGGTTTGGCGCTGATTGGAGAGGCACATCCCACAGCTAGAAACCGACAGGACACACTGGTTAGCACATGCTGAGAGAAGCCCAAAGTATCTCAACCAACTCAGCCTGTGCAATGTTCTGCCAAATGTATGCCCTCCCAGTCACAATCAGTGAATGTCATGAGCTGGCTTCGACAATAACAAATTAGGGCTCAGTCTGGATTCAGGTGAGCACCATTACCAACTGACCCTGTCAGGATGCGCTATGTTAATTCAATTTATAGCTTTATTTAAAGCCATCGCTAGTCCTAATATTTTTCCATATTGCTTTGATCCAATCAAATGGGTATTAAGGTAAGCTGATCATTTACTCTACTTAGCACTGTATTTTTGTCCTCGTAAAATAACCTCATTGCACACCTGAGTGTGGTTCCACTGAGGGTAACTGCGCTCAGGTGCCAACAATGAAATTACTCTTTAAAAGACCCAGCAAAGGCTGCGTGAACAGAGGAGGGTTTGACTGAAAGGTCCGGTTCTTTAGGGTGCGATCATACCCGCGCTATGGGCGGGCCTTAGGGGAACGGGACCGCCTACAGATTTTTTTTTTTTGAGTGTATTTTTCAAGAACGCAGATTAAAAGGCATACACCCTCCCACTGTGTCTCCGTCCCGAAATCGGCCCCCCTGCAGTGGATTGGCATGTTGCTCGCGTGCACGCGCGCGTTTTACTCTCTGATGTTCTGCTCAATTTTTAAGTATGTTTCATACACAAACACAAATGAATGTAAATAAACTGTAGGCTAATAACCTAAAAGAGATCGCGATGTGATTTTCAAAGCTAACCTTTCTTGTTATTTATGGGTTTACTTGCTATTTAATCGCGATTTGTATTCATACAAAACTAAATCATGTTCTTATGTATTTTTGGTATCGTTGCTCTACACGTTGGTGGCTTATAGCCATTCAGTAAACCTTCATCTCGAGTTCACATTACAACGGTAAATCAAACAATTATACTAAAAAAACACTTTTCAATGAACACAACATTTATTCTGCTACTCACTATGTAAACCATTTCATCCGTTAACCACATATCATCTTTGGCCACTTTGTTTGTACATTAAATAAAATCGCTATATTACCAACACAAGTTTGTAGCAGCATATCTTGTCGCAGATAAAGGCAGCTGAAATGGAGTGAAGCTTCAATAATTCAGCAAGGATTAATACATAATAGAAAGTTTCACCTCCTTTACTGTCAAAGTCAATGTCCCCCAATCACAAAACTCACACGTGTACTGAACGAATAATTTCATAATAACCAGAATAATGAATTTTTACCGACCCCCGTAACTTTTCACAAGATGGTTCTAACTTTTCAGAAGATTGTCCTAATCTCACCAAATTCGCACATAAATCAAATTTTACCATGATGGACATATACCCGCAAAGCATTTTCAGTTAGGGTCAGGTGTTCAAAAGTTCAACTCAGCTTGCCGGTTGGTGGTGGTACGTCTCACGCAAGAAAGAGCGAATAGCTGGCCTTGACGAAGAGGAGTCTGCTGGCCCGGAGGGCAAAGACGAGCCCCCTCTTCTGACAAAGACGGCGGAGTTGGGCAGCACCTCCGAGAGTGAGGCTGTGAGCGCGTATGCAAGCGCCGCCACCCTGGGGAGATGCCATCCGCTGCCGCTTCGCTCATGGGGGGTGAGGAAAGCCAGGTGGCCACTCCTACTCCCCCTGCCAATGAAGAGCTTCAGCAGATCGCAGCCGGCCTGATCACCAAGGTCATCTCAGCGGCCAGACAGGTGGACCTCACAGAGAGCCAGGTGCCGCAGCCCCCTTTCCCCTGTCACTTCTCCACCACACCAGCCCCTCTGCCGGGACCAGAGACGGAGGGCCACATTGGGCCCCTGGAGAATGGACTGCCCAAGGACCTGACTGAAAGCGCAAACATGGAAGAGATTCAGCGGATCGTGGCCGGTCTGGTCACCAAGGTCATCTCAGCAGCCAGACATGTGGTCCTCACAGACAGCCAGTGCAGTGACAGTTGTCCCAAACGCAGGACCTCAGCCCCCTCAGAGATCATGATGGAAACCACCCCTCCTGTCCTGGCCAAGATCCAGGCCGAGGAAGGCATCGCCAGGGAAGAAGATTCTGGCAGCAGTACGTGTCATGCTGAGGAAGGCATCAACAGCGTGGGCCTCGTCCCCAGTAGCATAGGGTTTTCTCTAGCACAGGGCCCGGAGGCAACGAGGACCTGCTTCAAATTCTAAGATCTGAGATCTGCGCGCTGATTGGGATTAGGCTAGGGCAGGGCGTTAAGGAAGGGAGAGGCTCCATGATGGAGGCAGCATGGACTCGGTGGCCAAAGTCGAGCATTGCCAGGATGGTGTTTAACCTCAGCGTGAAATTGAAGAGCCACGTATTGTCCCAGGATTCTGACTGGACGAAGAGATCTCTACCGGGCCCTGTGGGCTCCATTAGATTATTTGGACCATTAGATGTTCAGGTGTTTTTGAGAGATGCAATGCAGGGATGGTTGGGTGTATCACCTGATACAAAGGGCAGGCTGATGCGGAAGGTTCACACTACACCTTGCCTTGGCAGCTGTCCAGGAGGTGCAAGTCCCCATGGAGGCGCTGTGTGTTGTTGATGTTAGTTACACGCCAGATGGCAGTGTGGGCTCCTCGTCACCTCTCTTGGGTTTGAAGAGTTACACTGGGGGGGGGGTTACACTGCATACACGCACACGGGGGGCTGGAGTTACACGGATAGCCTAGATCATTATGGTAGTCGAGCTGTAAAGCTTCTAGGTTATAAATGGTTTGGATGCCAATTTGGGGACTTGGCTCTGCACAATGTGCCGTGTCTTGCTTCAGTTGCTGGAAGCATTTTCTTGATACGAGGGGCAACTGAAACTGCCATGGTGGTAGTTTCCTTAACACGATTGGGACTTTGTCTCCCGGTAACGTCTTCTGTGGGTTACTTTCTTTATTCCCCCGACAACATCTGGTTGGGCAATTGATTGGGAAACAAGGGAGGCGCATGAGCTTCCTGAAGCAAAGCTCGGGTGCGAAAATCTATATTTAGAAACTGCCTTATGCTCGGGAGTTTCAGATCTGTCATATAGAGGGTAAGTTGGGTTTGTGTAATTGGAAAATATCCATTTTTTTCACCACTGTTCGGTTTGTCTCCGTTTCCTGTGTCCTCGTTAACCTTCGCTGTCTTGCGTTTCTGCACTCAGGGACACAGCAGCTGGTGGACAGGGCGCTCGCTCTTATTGGGAAGAAGTTCAAAAACCTGGACCTGAGCAACCTATATTGTCCGCCACATCTCCCCATCACGCTGCCGTCACTGCCCATGACCACCTGGGTAAGGGTCCCCCCCCACCACACACGGACAGATGTGAGTGTGGGCACTCTCTCTCTCTCTCTCTCTCTCTCTCTCTTTCTCTCTCTCTCTCCCTGTCCCCAGCTCCTGCTCCCCAACAGGGTGCCCATAGAAGTGATCATAGTCAACGTAGATTCGGCGGGCCATGTCTTCAGCCAGCAGCAAACAAACCCCACCTACCACGCGCTGTGCAGCCTCGTGTTCCTCTGTTACTCTCAGCCAGGTGCCCCCGCCCTGCCGTCTCCTGTTGAAGGTAGGTGGAGCCCAGGTGCCTAGCCCTCCTGTCTGCCACGGTTCCGTGTCCAAAACAGGCTCACGCTTGCCCCCTCTGCTCTGTCTTCCAGTGGGGATGGTTTGTGTGGCTGGGACTCCGGGGGTGGAGGGAGCCTGGTGGCGGGCTCAGGTCATCTCCTACTACAAAGACTCTGGAGAAGTGGAGATCCAATATGTCAACTACAGCGGCTATGACAGAGTCAAGGTTGGTACCCTTCGGCAAATAAGGTGAGCCACGTCAAGTTAAACTCTTTGATTAGAATCTGTGTATTTTTCTCAATTTTTTTGGCTGAAGTGTAAAGTGGTCATATAATTAATTGCAGTGACTGGATCTCCAGGATCATTAACTGTTTAATGTATTAATTACAGTTCAGACTGCTAGCACAGGTAAGAGCCGGTAATATTACACCATGCGCCGCTTGCGTGTTGGCTCAGCAACGTGTTCTTCCCCTCTCTTCAAGTCACGATACCACTGGCCTGCCTTTAGTTCAGATCTGGAGCATGGTTGGAGAGGAGGTGAGTTTTGGGTTCGCCGTTCATTCCTGGAGCAACCCAGGTGCGCTGAACAATTAATGTGGTACACTTACGTGGCTTGGTCTAAATTTTGTGTACTCAGTTTGTTCAGACGCAGCACACTAAATATTTAGCGTGTTAGTTAGTGATGGCAGCATGCATTTTAGTTAGGGTATAGATATGTCAATGTTGTCCACGAGCTCTGGCCCTGTTCGGTTTCACTTTGCGGTGCGACACTGTTGCTGGTCGCCTGTGAAGCTTCTCAGGGCCTTGCGTCTCATCCCCAGCCTTTCTTTGTTTCCCCAGCTGGTGTCGGTGAACAGCATTCTAGCCGAGCAAGGGTTCGGCACCTTGGTGGACAGCTTTTGATTTCCGCTGTCCCTGCCTGCTCCTCCTAGAGATCCCAACCCGACCACCCTCCCTGTCCTGCCCCTTTTAAATAAAAATTTCCCCTACCTGCAATTTCCTTTCAGGCCTTCTGCACATATTTGACTCCGGAATACGATGCTATGGCTGAATAGCAGTACGGAAAAGAAAATACTGTATATGGAGAGATTACTACAAGAATTATAGCAGTGATGAATTGTATAAATTTGTATAGCTGACATCATACATTTATGCTTGCAAATCTGTAAGAATCAGAACTTTTTTTTTTTAAATACACAGTTTGTATCATTTTGAGAGCTTTGATGTACTTGGAGTTGTGACTGAGGTTGTCAAAGGAACTGGGTCCCTGTCAGATGGCTGATTCTGACAAGAAGGACTCCAGGCCAGAACTCCAAAGTTCTAAATCAAAAGTCAAGGAGATCAGGATTTTAACAATTATTTCTACCATTTAACCTTCTCAGGTGCAGTCTGTTGTTTCTGATTGTTTTGTGTGAGGGATGCGCTACAGTGCCCTCGGTCCTGAGGAGGTCTGTTCCTCTCACTCCCCCTGTCCTGTACTGCGGTAGCCTTAGAGGGATTTGCGTCTGTCTGCGTTCTGCCATTACAGCCACAGCACAGTGGACCTGTGCTCCCCCCCCCCCATGCCCTGTGTCTGGAGTTCTCTCACTGATCACATTCTCTGTATTTCCAGCTAATGTTCACCGTTTCCGTGGCGCCCATTACTCCAGTCATCAGCCAGCTTTAGAATCCTTATGGAGGGGCTGCTGGGACAGGGTTCTTTCTGGCCCAGTTTTGTCTGTTGGAGTGCTATGGTTTTTCTCGGTGATCAGTAAAGTTACACTGGTTTCAGATCTTCATGGAATCCCTGGTCTACCCTTGACGCCACTCAGATGCATTGGACAGTCCTGCTGGGCTTACTGGGCATGGAGGCTGAACTTTATACTCCACATGGGCCTCCTCGCTGATTGGGAAAGGAATACACCTGCCTTGGTCACCCGTTGATCATCGGAACCTGATCCCTTTGACGGTTTCTGTTATCAGACCTCTGGTTCCTGAGAGAGAGAGAGAGAGAGAGAGAGACCCTACTCCTTCCCTCCCAGAAAGACCTGCTGCGTCTTTAATGCATCTCTGTATTGTCTGCATGTCATGTTTGCCCTGGACCACTCGCTCCCTGTTGTCCTGTCCTCACCAGGTTGAATCCCAGCTAAGGCCCCACGTCTCTTGGGCTGTACTACGCAGTCCTCTCTGTTGGGTTGTGTCTGGTGGTGAGAGCGACATTGCTTCTCCCCACAAAAAAAAAGAGGTTTCTCTGTAGGTCTGTAGGGTAGCACTACACACCCGTGCGTCTTCGGACGGAGGGTCTCCACCTTCGAGTGCCTACGGTGCCTACGAGTCACATCCAGGACTTCCACTCCCCGTGCATTCTGGCAACAACGGTGTTGATGACATCCAAGTACATGCCTACCTTTCTGTTAAGTAACAGCCTTTGCGCTGTTTGTGTTTGCGAGTTGTTCTGTGGAGTAGTGAAGGTCTAAAAGATTTCATCTGCATACACGTTAAAGATTGTAAAACCTTTTAATTTTGTTATTTAAAAGCCTTGCTTGTAGCAGTTTTGCCTTTTTGCCGAGTTTGGGTTCGGATGCGAGGTTTTCTGTAACCGTTTGTGGAGAATGATCTACACGAGAGTTAACTATACGAAGTAGTTGCGTTTCCTCCTGTCCCATGTAACCGCGGGACGTGATTGGCGAGGCCGAGCAGCTGCTAAGACATTTAGTCTCCAGTTCCTTCTAAAATGCACACATTTGTGTCAAAGGAAGTCTTTACTGTCCACTAGGTTTCAAAGTAACTATTTCCATGGCATGTTTCAGTCTTAGCCAAGGCACAGGTGCTGCGGTGTTTAACTGAAATTCCCCCACACTCGATGTGTAAATACTTTAAAACAGAAGTTCCCAGACCCCACCTAACGGGTCACACTTTGTGTTCACTAAGTACAAAGTTTCATATCAAAGTTACGTCGCTTGAAATTTCCGTTCTCCCAGGCTTTTAATTTGTCTTATATTACAACTGCAGTTTGAGGTGAAAAGACCAGCTTACTGACCCCCACATTGGGACTGTAAATCCGGATCAATGTAGGATCTTAACAACCCTGGGAAATAAAGCATGGTGGTCAATTTGAAATGATTCTACATGAGGGGGACATTTCTGCACTAGCTTTGTGCTTATATTCAATAATATTTGAAGATGCGATTTTGAACAGTATAAAGACAATAGTCTCCCAGTAGTTTCCACTCGCTTTCTCGCGTTGTTTTTAAATGTTATTATTTTTAGATGACGTCCAGAACTGAAAACTATTTCAAAACCTTTCTCAGGGCAAGGGTAACAGCAGAGAGGAGAAGAGAACCCTACATTGTGAATTTGTTTATACTTAGCATAGTTTTCTAGAAATTTTAACAACAGGTTTGCCAAGTACAGGTCAAATTTCTGTCTCATGTGACCATGGGTGGTGTGAAGGTATCCCTGATTCCATCTACCCAGATTGACTTGCGAATATGTATAAATAAGATTTCACTGTACTTATGTATAACACTGAGCAGACTAAAAGGAATCAAAAGGGAACATGCCCTACCCCTACTCCCCTAAATCCAATCATTGTTCTCTGTCAGTGGGACTGATTTGAAGTGTTTGATTAGCTTGGTAATTAATAATTTGATTATTTAAACAATGAAAGTGTTAGTGGTTCGGCCCAGGCCATCTA
>JAOVYW010000111.1:42356-56858 GCA_025775045.1 Hiodon tergisus | reverse complement strand
TGTATTTTGTACAATTGCTTTGGCAACACTGGCTAATGCATGTCATGCCAATAAAGCATCATTGAATTGAATTGAAAATTGAGAGAGAGAGAGCGCACAGGAACAAAATAAAAAACGTGCCCAATAAAAGGCAGAAACCCTCCCCAATGCCTTGTTCTCCAGCTGCTCTTGGGCTGAGCATGCCCTTGTCTGCTACACTCAGAATTAATGGTTCTCTTAATAATGTTAGGTCATCCAGGTGCAGAGGAGGAAAAGCAGCAACGGATCATGACATTCCCACCATCATGCCTGGCTGTTTGGATATGGTTCTTTTGGTGGTAGGCAGCATAGGGTTTTCGGCAAACATAGCAAATTTGATAATGACCAAAAAAGTTACATTTTGGATTTGTCTGTCCAAAGGATAGACTTCTAGCAATGTTCAGGATTGTGGTCTCTGGCAAAGTTAAGGTCGGCACTTTGGTTCTTTAACTGCAGAGGCTTCCTCCTAGCAACCCTCCCATTAATGCCATTTCAAGTCTGTGTTCTTTTATTTTTGAAGCATGCAGTTACCTTATGCTAGGGTTATTATTTACTGAATTTTAGTCTTCTCGTGGTTCTTGATGATATTTTGGAAAAGCATCCACTTCTACAGTAAGCCAAGTTACTGTCATGTTAAATGCTCTCAATCTGTACATTTTTCTCAGTGGACTGAAAGAGCTCAAATGTTTGAGATGATTTTACTGCCTTCTTCAGACTGTCTCCTTTCCTCTTGGCATCCTCTTGACCAGGTCTCTGATCTTTGTAGTCCTGCTCAATCTCCCTTTCCTAAAGAGCTTTCCTTTGATTGGTTCATTTGGTACCCAAATATTTACACACCTGATTCTACTTGCCTACTTGATTTAACCAGTGCAACTTGGGGTTCCCTTATTTTTGAACCTGTACTAATAATTTTTAAAAGTTTTTTCCTACTACACTCATGACTTCCTCTATTCCAACATATGTAATTGATACATATAAAGCTGTATCTTCCCCCTCCACTCTTGTCTTTGTCTGGCTTGTTCTTCAAAATGTACCAATATACCTTACATCCCCCTTGTGGTTACCTTCCTTACAGGGACCCATGAGGTCAGAGGTCAACGCCCAGTGTCTCTGGAGATATGATAGACTTGCTGTTCCATGAAACTAGATTAAGTAAGTACTGGGTTCCATCCAATTTAAATTCTTACTTGGCTGTGTTCTGACAACATCAGAGATTTGTGACATTTATTATTGCTGCACTTGAAGGGCTTGGTGTCAAAGGGTTAAATATGTATCTCATGGTGTCCACTTGTTTCCTCGTGAGACAAAAAATTACCCCTTTAAACTTAAATTCTCAAAGATGATGCTGTTTGTTTTAGGTGAAGTAAGCATACACTCATAATAAATTAAAACTGATGCTGGTACTTTTACATCCATTGGCCAGCCTTGATTCTTTGAATTATACCAAACAAAATAAAATGTCAGTTGTGGCAAACACAAAATCACACCAGATCAATCCCTGGTCATCACCCCTATTAGGATCATGCAAGACCACGGAATGGACTTGGTAGAAATTCTGCACACTGACATGACTGCCTAGGATGAAGAGACGGCACAAATGACAAACTTTACTGTCCGAGGAACACACAGCATCACGGGAAGGCATTAATCAGCAGGGACCACTTTTTTCTCAGCATGTTGACTTTGGTTGCCATACTCTTACCTGAGAAGTGATTCTACTTGGGTCTTTGGAACACCACAAGAGGGCAGCACCACTACAGCCACTTCACAAATGGCAGCATTAGCAGAAAAGTATTTTGTAAACAGGCTTGTAGTGTGAGAGTTTAAGTGTTTTTATTAGTCTAAGTTGGACTTCAAAGGCAAATTACGGGCACTGAAAAAAGCATGCACTGAAGTTGACGGGCTAAGTATATAAAGAACAGCAGAGAATTTTCACTGGAATCACAAGATACTAATGCTTTAAGTATTGACTCAATATCACTGCTTTGTTGTTTAAAGCCCAGTTGACTTATGTCCATACTTTTTGTAAGCAAAAACACCTCAGTAATAGCAGGCCATGCAAACAAGCCAATGGGAATCTCGGTCATAATGACCAGAACCAAATACAGATATTCCTTGCTTGTTTGGGGGCACCATGCAAGACAGCCCAAAGAGCTGCCCTGCTACTTTACTTTTCCGAAGAGACAGCTGCCAAAAGGTCGGGCTGAAATGGTTTCAATGTGTTATTTATAAGTTCAAATGAGGAGGGCTTCTTTTTCCGCACTCAGAGAGACTAAGATTAGCATCTACTACTGTCTCGACTCCATAGGGAGACGTCAAATTTAGCACAGTATCCTTTACTGGTTATTTTGCTATTACCTTAGAAAATTAGGAGACTTAAGAACAACATCCTGTCTTACTTTCTGTCAAACCCTGATATTCATAAATGCCAAAATGCTTTCAAGCATTTTAATTTCATAATTTGAGAAAGAAAATGTACATGTATTTATCCCATTAAATTTAAATACTTCCCATTGCTTGAAATGGGAGATGCAAGTTGTAAATGAGTGCACCATGCAATCAAAAAATGTGTTGTCATTATTTAAAATGGTCTTTAAACTGTAATCACTTATAGTTAGTATATTTAAGAGGCCTTTTGTATCCCTGGTTCTTGGAAACAGTGGTTTAAAACTTCCCTAACTGGGCATCAACAACACATTTAATTGGATGGACACATAAAAGAGCTCAATCAAAATTTCAGGTGTATTTTAAAGTTATACCTTTTTCATACAAGCCTCAAGCCTCTTCTGACCCCTCATCTGAGCCCTCCCATCTTGTGAGTGCCCACCAGCAACAGGCTTGCTATATGCCAGTGGTTCTCAATCTCAACCCATTTACCAATACAGGCCCAGGATATGACGCATTCAAAATATTATATATATCATTCCTTCTTCTCATGCTAAATTGAATTTAAATCAAAACGAAATGCATACACGAAAATTCGTGAACAAAATTTAAGCACACGCACACGCACACGCACACGCACACGCACACGCACACGCACACGCACACGCACACGCGAGTGATTGGGCCAATTCCAAAGTGGTACCCTCTCCTGCGTTCATCATTTCCGTATTTGGTAAAGAGCTGCCATCTTGGTGTAACATTAAATATATACCCCTGGTAAACATTGTTTAAAATGGTGTTCCTTGTGCGTGTAAAAAATAAAATAAAAAAATTTCGCGTTGTAATTCATTTCACAAAAATAACTGCCCATGGGTTTTAAAATCAATTCAAAAATTGGTTTTGTATGTTGTTTTAGGTATATATATGTTCAGTATTAGATTAGACATTAAGACAATAGCAAAGAAGCACCACAACTGAATATCCTTTTTTTACTTAGCATCAGTAATTTATATATCTTTATTTTTGCTGTTGGCTAAAATTTCGAGGGACTCAGTGAAACCCGCGGTGGCAAATCTGCATTATAGAACAAGCCGCCAGAACTCTCCTGCCATCTGTCCGTCTAAAGGGCCTTTAGTGATTGAGTTGGTCTGTTCTTATACAGTCAGCACTTAAATAAGACGCGAATTCTAGGCACAGAGATGTAAATATATAACACTGCGTCTTTGCTTTAAGTAAAGAGTGGATAGAAGGATCACATTTTTTTTGTCAAATTTGCAGTACAGTAAAATGAACCAATTTGTTTAAACCAGCAAGGTTACTAAACTGTAGATTTCCTGTATTTATTTATTATCTCTTCCTAAGGGTACGTTACATCGTACAATAAAAGTGATGTGATGTTCCATTTTAATGCAATGCTTTTTAATGGATGCTGTAATCTGCATATGGCTGACAATAACTTATCAGTATTTGAACAAGTCTAGAGTTTTGCATATTGGGTTAGATTTTTATTTGGACCTCTTTCTCGCAAATATCAATCTAAACAAGAAGCATACGTTTTTAAACAAGTAATATTAAATTTATACTTACGTTTTAGTTATTAGTTGAAATAACTTATATTGACATTTGTGTATCGGGTTTCTTATTACCGCAGTTAGCAGGCTTACGTTCTAAAAAATGTATGTTCCCACCATTCCCTCCTTGGTTATTTATTTGTTTGCGGCCTTCGACTTTCGCCATGGTGGCTCTTAGGTGACAAACAGATGGGCAATGTTAACTGCATGGTCAGGCTCCATGGATTTGAGCCAAAATGGCGAATGTTGCCACGCCTTGCTCATTTGCTCCGTCCCCCATTTTTTTGTTCTGATGACGTTACACTGAGCAGCCGAAGACGCTCTTAGGAATTAGATCTCAAATAGGTTTTGCCACCGATGCGTTCACGAAGACGGATTAAACAACCGCTGTGGGGGGAAAAAAAAAGTGAAGAGCAGATATACTTGAAAGAAGGTGCATAGATCGAAAGATTTTGTAGAAAATGTATCGCGAGAGAGGAATGCCACTCTTTTGTTGAACAACTCGCCCTCGGCAGTCAGTCAGGAAGAGAAACGAATCTTGCGGTCAAGCCTAGATCGTGGCAAGGAGGGTGATATCCAAACAAAAACATTGCTCGATACTCGCTTGTGGGGATGGTTTTTCACTTGGACAAAAAAAGGCATCTGAGAAATTTGAGGAGTGCTCGAAGCCGACATATGTGTAACTCTTGGGCTCAAACTATTTTTGGCCGAAGTCGAAGCGGCGTTCATGTGGACGTGTGTTTTTGTGCTAGTAGTAAACGGAAACATCCGTGACCACCCGAACTTTTCTAGGTGGTTAGCCAGACAAGAGAAAGAATGATAGAGGCCAGAAAGGTTTTTGAAGTAACAAGAGGCTAGCTTGCTATTTGCGAGCAGCTAGTTAAGTTTGGGAAAATAAAAAAACTGATGTGGCCATTTATTTTACAGTCGCTTGCCAATTTTGAAATATAATCATTTTGAAAATAAATGTGAATTTATTCGATTAATTCATAAAATAATTTTTTATGTAGTTTTCAGCCTAGTTTCGATTGTGTTACAAGGTGACATATCGGTATCTTACCGTTGTTAATTTATTTATTAAATAAAACGCATGGATACCTTACTAACAAATGCAAACGCTGCGCTACAAAACTGCATTGACGTTAGTGGGCTTTATTTTAACAACTGACCAGGTGTGAGTGATTAACGTTTATTTGTTTGGAAACCCTATTTATTGCATCACTAGTTCGTTTTTATTTAGGGATTGATACCGAAAAACATGAATCTGTCTGGGCTTTACTCTTATCAATTTACGTCAAAACGAAATGGTTAGCTTGAAGTAAGCGTCTGGTTAACACACAGGTATTTGACAAGATATTGTCTTTTCGTGTATCTTGGAGAGTGGCCTGTATTCTTCTCTAGATAATAAATCTAGATTCTTCCCTGGAGAGTAATGCTGCCATTCAATTAAATTGAACATTTTTAGAGGATTTTAAGACTTTCTCATTGGATGGTGACCTCGTCTTCAAATTTCAGTCATGATGATATTGACCAGAAAACCAGACGGTCCTATAACGGCAGGTAACAATTTTTTTTAACCTTTCATTACGAGTTAGCAAACTTGTAATTCTTTTAAAAATGGCTAATGTTTGACATTTGTGTGTATGTATATATATATATATATATATATATATATATTTGTTAATGCTGCCTGTGCTTTCTAACGTGTCGTATGTAAAGGCTGTGACATTTTACAGAACTATCAGGTGGATCTTTGGTCGCCTCATGACGTGGATTTTGTGATTACATAATTAAATCTTAATAATTTTGTTTTAGAAAAGTTAGCAGCTTAAGCAGCTAGAGTTTGGGGACTTTCGTGGACGTTTCTGTTAATTTTCGTTTTGTTAAAAATCGATGTTTCCTTTTGACTGCAAGTGTTTTCAAAGATTTATATGTAATAGGGATTAATTATTCTCAGTGAAAGTAAAGCTTGTTCATTTATAAGCTGGTTGTATAACCTAGGTATGAGGAAAATGTACTCAAACTGGTTATTTTGACCGATTTTCTTTTTTGAAAACACTGTTTATAGTAAGGTAATTTTATTTTAGCACGCTGGAACTGTATAATCTGAGTGGTTTGATTTTTAAAAAATCAAATTTTATTTCTGTATGTGGAAAATTGTTTGTGCTTAAAAATATAAAGTTTTTGTTAATGTAGAACCTTCAGACTTGTTGGAATGCTGCACAATCACATTAGTGAGATGTCTGTCTCAGATGCCCTAAAAACTTCATACAAGCTCAGTTTCTAACAAGTCAACACCCACTTATTTGTGTTTTGAAAGTATCTTAAACATTTTATACACAGTTCCCCCTCTACACCCAAAGTAACTGTTTGGGATTCAATAAACTAGGTTTAGTTTTGAAGCGTGATCATTGACACCTGTAAGTGTCCTTCCCATGCAAGCTCCTTTTCAACCTTTGGAGGTTTGAGGAAGCCTAGAGAAATCGCAGAGCATTGGAAAGTCTTATCAAGTACACAGGCTTAGTACTGTCCCAGAGGGGTCCTGTTTACTAAGGCCTTTGTGGAAAGACTGTTCCGCAGTACACACTGAAGGGCTTGAAGGATTTAATCTTTCCCTCAAAACGGCTGCCGTCTAGCCAAAAATATCTCACTCTGAGATGGCCAAGGCTGCAGTAGTCGTTTGTGATGAATACTAAATGATATAGAAAAGATTTTGTTGGGCAGAAATGTCAAATGTTCTCCCTGAGGACAATGTATGCAGTGTTTGTTTGAAGGTGTACTTCGATTTAAGTAGGCTCAGCTAATGGTTCTCTTTTTTTGTTTGCATTGTTTTGCCTTTTAGCTCGGCACGGCGACGGTCTGTATGACTCCTACATGCGCACAGATCATGTCGTGAACGACAACACTGATGCGAATGGCCACAGTCCCTCTGGGCTACCTCCGCTGCCCAAGCACACGGTAAGCCTCCGCTCCCTGTGACAAGAAAGGGCCTGAGGGGTTGCTGAAGCGGAAGTGTACTGCGAGATTGCTGTTTGGTGGCTTTCTTTCTGAGTTGTGGTCAAGAACATGTTTGATTCCGTAAGTTTTTTTTTTTTTAAACTTAAAAGGCTAATTGTTTGGGTAACTCAGGTTGATATATATAAAATATACACACACACATTATATATATGTGTTAATCATCTCACAGCCTGAAAAAATGACATGGGGCAGGCATATTTAGTATCTCCCTCATTTATCTATGAGCATTTAGCTATATCCCTGTTCCCATCCCGTTCCCATATGGCAGCTGGGAAAGTAGCCTAATTGACTGAATGTCATGCTTCAGGTGGTGAGTTCCTATTATGCTGCACGAAAAGTTAAGATGTCTGCGCTTTATATTTTAATTGTAAGAAAGGGGTTTTGACAACGTGTGAATATATTAATGTGTTATTCCAGACTTTTTACTGAAAGCACATTCAATGATGTTTTTTATTGTACAATTTAACTTTTTTAAAAAGTATTCATAAATGTATATTGTTACAGTTGTAATCGTGTTGATATATCAACGCTTCGCTCCAGGATATTTGCTTGCATACACATCCTGACTCAGTAATGAACTTGAAGCCTCTCTTTTAATCCAGATGTGTATGTTACAGTCACAATGTATGTACGCCTGTCCAATTGGCAATCCCTGACCTGAGTATGTGCACAGGAGCATGCTGCTTTATTTTTTATCTGTAACTGTTTAGGCTTTACTTTACGTTACATTTCTGATTGGTGGAATCCCTTGTCAGTGGCTCACAGGTTGACACATTTTAATAAGAGATTTTTAAAAACGACATAAATGAAACTGCCCAGAAATAAAGGCGCAAGGTTTTTTTTAACTGAAGGATCATTCAGTTTGTATTTGACTTTGATTCTTATGGTCTCTGTGTATTTCATCTGTAGAATGTGCATCGTTTGGAACCATTTCGTAATGGGCCACCGATGTCTGGGACCAGACAGTTGATTTATATGGCTAATCCCAGAGGTATTTTGGTACCACTTATCCTTTACTCTGCGTATTGGGTTCCAGTTCAGCCTTGCCTCGTGTTATGGCTACTGTGCTGTTTTTGAGGTAGTAGGAAACTGACGGACATTTTGATTTTAAATAAATGCTGAATGTGAAAATGGGACTTCAATGTTTGTTTTTCCCCCAATTAGGCCTTATGTTGAGAGTCATTTCCTGTGGCTAATAATTTTGCAATTATATTTCAATCCTGTGGTTTTTTTAAAGTAGCGTTTGAGCACTTGAGTGAAATGGTGAAATTTGCTTGGAGGAAACACCAATCCTGAAGAACTGCTGTCTGCTAATGTCTAAGACTATATCGGTGTATGATACAATCCAAAACCAAGACGCCTTCAAGTTTAATGGCTCCAGTCGTTATATTTTCTGCAAAATACCAGGATGCTGTTGTCTTAATGCCGTTGTACTTTTGGGTCTGATCTGTACTTCATCTCCTTCATCATTGTTCAATGTTGGGGAGCTTTCAGCAAGGTAATGCTGTTAGCCTTTAGCAACTGTCCATAATGTAGATCCTTCATCAGTATTCAGGTTCAGGGTTAGGGTGCTGTTAGTGGCTAATGTCGTTGGCCTTTGGGTCCTGTTCCGTGCTTTAGATCCTTCATCAGAATTCGAGTTCAGGGTTAGGGTTTGGGTGCTGTTGGTGTGTTGATGCTGTTGGGCAGGGAGCCCCTGTTCCAGCAGTTCTTTTGACTGTTGGCTTTCTCCCAGCTGACTGAAGACTAGCCGAGCACTGCCCTTATGGAGCTCTCATTGTGTTCTTCTAAACAGGGATACAAATAAGTCCTCATTTTTAACAAGTTTCCCACATTGCTCCTGCCCCATTCTCCTGTAGTGTGCACAACTGTGCCGTGCTCCTGCGATGTGCCCAGTTAAAGCATTGATTATACATCACTGCCCTAATTGTACCTTTCAATTGCATTAAGTAGAGTTCTCATTTTACTAAGCTAAAGTCATTTTGGAAGCCGTTTCCCCTTGGCACTCTGGACGTATCATTTACCAGGATTGGTGAAATGTGTGGGAGTCAGGCAACTTTTGGGTTATGATTGTGTTTGTTCTTTCCTTACAGAGCGTTAACAAGCCCACGATGAAGGACCCCCAACATGTGGGTATCCGGACGGGGCAGATGAAGGTCAAGTACCTATACGAAGACTCCTACAATCGGAAGCTCAACAGCACGGCCCAGCAGAATGGCAGTACCCACAGCTCCTCCAAGCCCCAGCCCTCCCTGTCTAAGGAGAAGAGTGTGGACAGCGGCAGCTCTACCAAATCTGTTGACAGTGCTGCCAAGACCTGCAAGCCAGGCCCCATGGCCCCCGAGCAGGCCTTAAAATTGCACCGGCAGCAGTTGACTGCCCTGGAGCAGCAGGAGATTCACAACTACCCCGAGGTCTATTTTGTGGGACCAAACGCCAAGAAGAGGCCGGCCGTGGCCGGGGGCTCAAACAACGGGGGCTTTGATGATGACCAGGGTGGCTATATCCATGTGCCGCACGACCACTTGGCCTACCGCTACGAATTCCTCAAGGTCATTGGGAAAGGCAGCTTTGGCCAGGTGGCCAAGGTGTACGACCACAAGCTCCATCAGCACCTGGCGCTGAAGATGGTGCGCAACGAGAAACGTTTCCACCGGCAGGCAGCAGAGGAGATCCGCATTCTGGAGCACCTAAAGAAGCAGGACAAGACAGGCAGCATGAATGTAGTGCACATGCTGGAGAACTTCACCTTTCGCAACCACATCTGCATGACCTTCGAACTGCTCAGCATGAACCTCTACGAGCTTATAAAGCGGAACAAGTTCCAAGGCTTCAGTCTGCCACTTGTACGCAAGTTTGCCCACTCCATCCTGCAGTGCCTGGAGTCTCTGCACCGGCATAAGATCATCCACTGCGACCTCAAGCCCGAGAACATCCTGCTGAAGCAGCAGGGCCGCAGTGGCATCAAGGTAATTGACTTTGGCTCCAGCTGTTTTGACCACCAGCGCGTCTACACCTACATCCAGTCCCGCTTCTACCGGGCGCCTGAGGTCATCCTGGGGTCGCGCTACGGCATGCCCATTGACATGTGGAGCTTTGGCTGCATCCTGGCCGAGCTGCTCACGGGCTATCCTCTCTTCCCTGGCGAGGACGAGGGGGACCAGCTGGCCTGCATGATGGAGCTGTTGGGTGTGGCCCCACAGAAGCTGCTGGAGCAGTCAAAGCGGGCCAAGAACTTTATCAACTCCAAGGGCCACCCGCGCTACTGCACAGCCAGTACCCTCAGCAACGGCACAGTGGTCCTCAACGGCACACGCTCCCGCCGGGGCAAGATGAGGGGCCCGCCGGGCAGCAAAGAGTGGGTGACTGCCCTAAAGGGCTGCGATGATCCCACCTTCATCGACTTCCTGAAGAAGTGCCTGGACTGGGATCCCAGTACCCGCATGACCCCTGCCCAGGCCCTCAGACACCCCTGGCTCTACAAACGGCTGCCCAAACCCGTTCCTGGGGAGAAGACCCTGGTTCCTAAGCGGATTACAGACCACAGCACCTCCTTTCCCAGCATCATGTCCAAGCTTCCCCAGGCCATCGGGCCCGCCAACAACAAACTGAGGACCAACATGATTGGGGATTCCGGTGGGAGCATCCCTTTACGCACAGTGCTTCCCAAACTCGTCTCTTAGGATTTTAATATCAGGTTCATGGACATTTGGTTTATGTTATTCTAAGGTTTTTTTTTTGTGGTTTTTTTTAACGGAAAGTGTCACTTTCAGATTTTCAGGTTTTAATTAAATTTTAGCTGTGCAGATAAAAAAAAAAAAGAGAGAAAGTTTTGTATCTAGCAATTTTATCAGCTGGTTTTTCTGAGATAGCCTTTTTAAAGATAATTTTGTTTTGTTTTTTAAATACACTTTTGTCTAAAGTGACGTTGGATGAGTGTGGGTGGAATGCAGAGTAAAAGCCTCCAGTCCACTTCTCCCACTTTGGAGTTTTAGTGTTTTTGCTAAACCACAAGTACAGAAAAGCAATAGTGTCTCTTTAAAAAAAAAAAAAGGGTTGGTGAATGTTAAAGGGCTGCATTTTAGATCTGTGACTTAAAGGGCTATACAACTTTGTTGTTAAATTGACAATTAACATTCTGAGTGATGGTTTAAAAAATATATATTTTAATTGCTTATTCCCATCATATTTGTGGCCCTGTTGCATCAATGAGGATCTTTTGTTAGCAATCAAATGTTTTTTTTAATTAAGAAAAACGCGAAGAAAATTTTGTTGTACAAAGTTAGCGAAAAAAAATTCAGGTTATGTCAATTAGCAATAAATCACCTTGCACCTTTTGCTTTTGGTTTTTTTTTTTTTTTTCCCCTCAACTGGCATGATAGCTTGGTGTTTCACAGTACGTGAGAGTTATGAATTTTTCTGCCCAAAAGGGTTCTCTCTGAAAATGGAAGTTTATTCTGTTTAAGAATGTAAGAGCGCAGAATTTAAATGCTGGGTCTATATAGAGTGGCACTCTCCATACATTTTAGAATGAGTTTTAGGCAAGTTGGTGTTTGAATATGAGAGGAAAGGCATAGTGCACTAGTTTATCACAGCTGCGTGCACCAGTCAGTGGTCATGGCGCTTCATGCTGGCCCACCAACAGGAGCCTCAGTGTAGGTGAGGTGTTGTAGGCCAGCACATGGGCTAGACGTCACGTCATGTGCGCCGTTTTAAAAGAATTGGTCAGGTTTCATTTTGTGTTAAATGCAGGCTTACTTCCTGGCTGAAACGAGCAGAGAGAGAGAGAGAGAGATGGTTATTAGGGAATGTCCGTCAAATTCTTCTGACGCATTTAACAAGCTTGGATATTGACTTGGTGACATACCATGGGGAAATGCATTTCGAAAGCAAACACCTTGCTTATCAAATTGTGAGTGGTGGTGTCACTTGTAGCATTGGAGAAATGATTTTAAGTGCTGTAATGGGAGATTATCCCACCAGCAGCATCAAGGTGCCCAAAAGGCATTCCAGTGGGGTACAAGCTACTCCCACACAGTTTCTTCCTCGCCCTTAAATATCTACAGCATTTTTATTAGTGCAATATAAGCTTGGTTGTCCTTAGCTCTCCAGCATGATTCAGGCTGCCACTGACACAAACGTTGGTGGGTTGGGCTGATAGCTTGCTGTTTGTTGGCAGGGGGACTGCCTGAGTACGTCAGTTGGCGTAAGGCTCCAAAGTCAAGGCACGCCCAGAGCCAATTCTCTTATCTCCACGGAACACACAAGTTTTTATTTTAAATTAACACAAGGGTGCTTAAACTTGGCCTATATGATATTGATCACATATTCGTATATTTAATGATTTTTATCACTGCATAATCTTTTCCGCACATTTTCATCTGATTGCCCACTGTTCTCCACCACAAACTAAATGTCTATAAAGAGCTGTTGTGTGTGTGTGTGTGAGAGAGTAATGATGTGTGTTCTCACATGGGTGTTACTAGTCACGGGCACGTTCTCTAGACAGGAACAGTATCCTGAGCCAGGTCTGAGGCACAAGGTGTGTTTAAAATAAACATTCCTGGGTGTTTGTCAACCTGATCTGTAATGGGAATCCTCTGTATTACTTACTTGGGTGCTGCAGTCAGGATTATTACTTCCTCCTTGTGTCTTACACCCACTTAATTGAAGTGTAACTGTTGGGTAAGATTTTGGATGATCTGATTTTTAGTGATTAAAATTGGAAAATTTGACCTTAAAGCGCCGTAATGGTTAAGTAAATTATTTGGGTTGCAAGCCTTGAGTGTTTTTATTAGGGTAGAATTAGCTTCCTTGAAATGTCTGAAAAATGGAGTAAGAAGAACAAGTTCTTGTACTTGGCTAAGCAGTCTCCCTGGTTGGTGATATAGAGGCATGTTTGCATGCACTGACCAATGATGTGTTACGCTTAACACAGACTCAGGGGTGTGTGAGTTTGACCAATAAAACAAAGCAGTCATCACTGGGTATGCGTATTCTGGTAAGAGGACGCTACGATAGTATGGTTTCCAAAGAAACGCCACTCTTGGGGTCACTGTGCGATGACACGTCTTCTGCTGATTGTCCCGAAACAAAGAAAACAGAGGGTGGCTTTTCCAAGTCTGACCAAACTGGTTGCACTCGGCAGTTCACTGTGATGTTTCCACAATCAGCCCTGGAGTGCGACCACAAGCGGTCCCCCTGGCCCTTTCCCGTTCTTCATGGCGCATGGTTCCTCCTCAGGAGCCAAAGGCCCCCGTGCCTTCAGTCTTACAAACTCTGTGGCGGCCAATTTGTCGCCATTATTACGGTCAGGACATTATACACTTAATAACAAAACAGCTGAAGTTTCTTGCTACACATTGGTGATTCTCAAGGCTGGTCTGAAGGAGCACAATCCAGGAGGCTTTTCCAACTCAAGTAGCTACCAATGTGAATACTAGGATAAGAGACTAAATTACCTCAATTAGGCTAATAATTGGTTGTGCTTAAAGTGCAGGCAAGTGCTTAAAGTGCAGGCAAGTGCTTAAATGCTGGGAATGAAGGCCTGCACACACATTGGGGCTCCAGGACCGCGGTTGAGAACCGCTGCTAAAATGACGAGCGGTTTTAACTGATGAAGTGAACAGAAAAATGTGTAATTATGGTGTAATTTTTTTCTTCCATTTGATGAGTGTTTGTAGATGGTTGGCTACTATTTTACAGCATGGAAATCTAAGTGTGAAAAAGAGAGATATGAAGGACTTGCATAATGACAATTGTGTGAAGTAACCAAATGAGCTTGTATTAGTTTGTTTTTTAAAATAAAAAATAACTTTTAACTGAAAGTCAAGTCTCTGTACTTTAATTTCTGTCTTGGAAAGTGTGTAGTTTAGTGCTGATGCTAAAAGAATGTTTCATATGCATGCTGAAGTAACAGGGATGAATAATGGGGCACGTTTCTGAACACTTCCAGAATGTTCTGCTGAAGTGAGTAGAATCCACAAAGCTGTAGTGTCTTTCTTGGCATGAGAAGCCGACTGTTCAAAACATGCGTTAATACATTCTTTAAATGTAATATTTAGAGATGTTTGGGGTTCACACCAGCTTGTGACCTGACCCAAATGTTTAGGATATTCAGCCTCCACACCAACAGTCAGGTTTGATTTGTTAGACGATTGCAGTGATTACTGGGATGGAAAGGGTTTTATTGCAGTTTTGTCTGCACAAGAGGGCAAAGAGATCATCCTAATAAGATCCATCCAGGAGCTTATTAAAACCGCACAGTGACCGTAATGTTGACTCAACATTGGTGGTCATGAATAAAGGAACCTACATGTGTATTCATGCTAAAGCTCTAGAGCCTTTTACTTGCCCTGGTGAAGTGCTTCATGTGTGCTGTCAACAATGTGCCTCTTCAGTGTGGATGGTCCATTGTCACATATGCGATGCGAGTTGTGTGTTTTGTCGTTTTGCTGTAAGTGCACTAGAACCGGTGATCTCGGATGCTTTTGTGGTAAGTCGAGCATTT
>JAOVYW010000111.1:0-19811 GCA_025775045.1 Hiodon tergisus | reverse complement strand
GCAGTTCTCCGTTCACACCGCTGAGCTGACGTGCAAGCAGAGTGGAGCAGTTCTCCGTTCACACCGCTGAGCTGACGCGCAAGCAGAGTGGAGCAGTTCTCCGTTCACACCGCTGAGCTGACGTGCAAGCAGAGTGGAGCAGTTCTCCGTTTACACCGCTGAGCTGACGTGCAAGCAGAGTGGAG
Organism: Hiodon tergisus; assembly: GCA_025775045.1. Taxonomy (NCBI): domain Eukaryota; kingdom Metazoa; phylum Chordata; class Actinopteri; order Hiodontiformes; family Hiodontidae; genus Hiodon; species Hiodon tergisus. The sequence continues at coordinate 19,626 of JAOVYW010000111.1, read as the reverse complement.
CAGTTGGCCGTTCACACCGCTGAGCTGACGTGCAAGCAGAGTGTTTCTGCGCAGTTGGTGAACCACGAAAAGCCAGCAGAGCGGGTAGCAGCACAGACTGATGGAGACGGTATAGCAGGGGAGGTAGGAAAGATGTTTGTGGTCATGGAAGCTGACGAAGCAGGGGAGAAGGATGAAGGAGTAGCCATGGCGATCTAGGGAGAAATCCAGCCGCATCAAAGCAGGCTGACCATTGGTTCGTGTCCGGGGGGATTTTGGAGAAGAAACCGCAGGAGAGCAACAGGAAAAACGTGGAAGGTGAAGCCAACAGCAACGTCATGTAAACACACCCATTGAAAATTTTAAAAACAACCAACGTCAGCAGTCCATGTCTACAATAAATTTGCTTTGAGATTTCCATTACTGCTCAAAAGAATAATTTGCTCCACCTTTTGGAAGTTGGGTTTGGGAGACTATAGAGACCTAGGTGTGATTTTTTGATGTGATTGTGTGGTTGAGGTTTACTATAAGAAGTATGTCAATTAAAACAATTACTAATAAAAACTTAAATGTTACCTTTTATATAAATTTGGAATCTGTAATTTGTGCTTATGCACCTCAGCTCGTTGCTAAGAGTCTTGCCCTTATACACTTTGTTAATTTTGGTAAACAATGAAGATTCCAAAATGTAATTAAAGCTATTTTAACAATATCTCAATAACAAAATTTTATTGTAATCAAACATGTGTGCAATAAATAATTAGTATATATCACTGTTTATATCACTGAATGATAATGCAAGAATTAACAGGTTTTTTTTTGTTTTGACAACACGAGTCATTTATTGAAAACTAGCACGATGTTCTATCTGTAAGTCAATAAAATCAGCATTTTGGTTTTATTTGCAAAACTAAGAAATAATACAAACTCAGCAATAATATTGTAAAGAACTAAACAGCTATGAGAAAAGGTAATAAAGAACACTGTCCACTCCCCTTTTCAGCTTTCAGATTTCTTATGAACTTCCACACTGATACACTGCCACAAGGGGGCGATACACTATATGTAATAATATTTTTCCTTTTCAAACAGAGTATTTGCAATCAGGAAAATTTGTAGGGGAAAAATCTGGCCACTCAAAGCTATCGTGTTGAAACAGGGCCACCTATGGGTGATTTTTGGCAAAACATAACAATTCTTGTCAATTTTGTACTTAATTATTTATAACGCAATTCTTTCCATCTCACTTAATATTCGTATCAAAAGTTAACAACTCCATCAATCTATTTTGAGTAACCTAAAGTCCAGGAGCTGCAGCTTCACAGACTGACACACGATACAAATACTGTGCTGTGACACCGTGGTGAACTCCAGCCCCGACCTTCAGATAGGGCAAACCTTTTCTTCAGTTTCCATATACAAATATATATGAAATATAAAAGTCAGCAGTCTGAGAATCGTCAAGTACTTCAATGTCTAAAAGGCTGGTTTAGCTTCCTCAATTGTCTTCAAAATCGAATCAAATGTTAGTGTATAATGTCAGACAGTGACTCAAAGCAGAAATATAATTAAAATATAAAATACATAAAATATAACAAATCATTAAATAATGTGATACCCCAAAGTTTCTGTTTCAATGTAAGGCCATCAAGAGAAAGGAAAAAAAAAACTTAATACAGGCTTAAACTACATACAATGTGGCTAAATTGAACTAAATGTACGCTCTTTCTAACGCTAAGCCACCCTTAGCTTCCCTTGAACTCGGCGGACTGCGTGGCGGGCAGACTTGGGGGCTCGCCGTAGGTGGTGGTCTGGTCGGAGGACGAGTGGACAAGCTTAATGCGTTTCCCCGTCTTCCCACAGAAAGCGTTCTGAAACTCCTGGAAAAGAGGAGATTTTGTCACAACACAAGAGCAAAAGAGCCAGGTCACCAGTCAGAGATACATTTCGGCGCTTTCAAAGTGGCACAAGCCTGGGGCATTACTAAGTTTAGTGTGAGTTTATTTAAATGCCAAAGGGCCAGCTGTGCCTGGACTACAGACCTTCCTAAGGCTGTCGCCGTGAACCTCTTTAATGTATTTGAGAAAGGCGGTGGTCCACTGCAGAGTGGTGGCCTTGTCCGTCTCCGGGTTACAGAAGGGCACGAGCATGTTGAGCTCATCACAGCAGATCCGAATCCTCCGCCTGAAAACAGGTTGTAAAGTATGTAAAATGATATTCAGGTCAGACTGGGAGCATATTCTAGTGAAATTATTCCATTTTTTATTTATTTTCAATCGCTTCAACCTATGGGTGCCTTTACTGAGCACCGTCACCTGCGGTCACACGTAAATGAGGACCGTTACCTGCGGTCATACGTAAATGAGGACCGTTACCTGCGGTCATACGTAAATGAGCACCGTTACCTGTGGTTATATGAAAATGAGGACCGTTACCTCCGGTCATATGCAAATGAGGACCGTTACCTGCGGTCGTACGTAAATGAGGACCGTTACCTGCGGTCGTACGTAAATGAAGACCGTTACCTGCGCTCATACGTAAATGAGGACCGTTACCTGCGGTCGCGCTCCATGCTGTTGTGCCTCTCCCTCCGCTGCAGGCTCTCCCCCACCACCCCGGCCTTTAGCGTACTCCTCCGAGTGTTGGGCACGCCCTGCCCCGCCACAGAGTTCTGGATGTCGTTCAGGGCATGACGTTCAGGGCACATCTGTCGCCCACGAACACGCTTGCTGGGGGGAACAGGCTTCCGCAGCGTCTCTTCTTAAATGGGAGACAAAAAAGAGGACAGGTCAGCAGCCGAACCGCAACCCGGGCTAAACGGCAAAATGTAACCTAATGTTCAAGAAATGCAGTCAGGCACACACACAAAAACTCAACTAACCGTCCAGCTTAATCCAAACTTCTGGTTCCATGACTGGTTTGGTCTGGGTGCAAAACGCTGCCTTTATAGGCTCTGTATCCTGTTGGTAACTGAAGCTGAAGTTCTTGGGAATGATCAAGTCCTGGTGCTTGCCAGACTCCAGTATATGGGATATAGTTCCTAGGTTCTGTGAGGAATCAAAGTTTCAGGACAGGCAAGTAACAGTCTTCTATACTGTATGAAAGCTTCCTTTAACTACCAATCACAAACTAAGCAAATGGTTCTCTTCTCAATGAAAAAGGATTCAATACTGCTTTTATTGTCAAAAGGAAAAGATGGTTTAATTCCTTCCAGAAAAATTCTTTGCCTACCTGGGCCTGAGAAATACTACTTAACGAGTTCCCGCCATTCACCGAGGGCCCTGACGACGCCAGTTTACTATGGCCCACTTTAATATACTTGCTTGGCTCCGACTGCATGGAAAGTCCAAATAGATCCGTGGGGTGATGAAGCATGGAGAGAAAGCTGAAATAACAAAACATACCGCCTCATCGTGGTCGGTTAGCTATCAGGCGTGCCTTCGCTGGCCACCTGTTATCTGCTAAAGGACACACGGCCTACAGTGTTTTAGCGTAACAGTAATAGAAGCCAGCGTAGAAACTTACTTGTTTAAGGTTGCTGACTGTTCGTGAGTGTACTGCAGTCTTGAAACATCGCAGGGACTGCAGCTAAACCTCTTCTCCAGGCGAACTCGAGCGGCAGGACTGGGTCTCAACTCGCCGGGATCCACTCTGCGGTCCCCGACTGCCCCAATCGCGTTGCGTATTTTGGATAAAACGGGTCCCGGAACTTCTCCACAGCTTGTCGGGGTCTTCTCTATTACTTGCGTGTTACCAACGGGGTCGCTCATCAGAATCATTTTAAATTCCTGGTAGTCAACTTGCCCTTGGTGATTTAAATTGGTGGTGACAAACTGCAAATCGGAGGACGGCGAATTTTCAGTCTGGTTCACGGGTATACTCGGAGTTCTGGCCTCGTACTCAGCGAAGTCCTGTGGAGGGACACTTTGGAAAACCGCTTGGACGGAGTCCAACCGGGTGTCCACGGACCCGTCTTGTTCCGCCGCCTGTGCCTCCATTTGTGAATAGAGTATCTGCTGGAGATGAGTGTACTCCACTTCCGTCATCTCCACCAGGTTAAGATCGGAGACTGAGTTAAGGGCAAGCCCCTGGCTATTGACGCTTGACTCCTGGGTAACAGTTATGTCGTCTGATATCGAATGACTTGAATCCGAAGGGGGAGATCCTGGCTGCTTTTTTGATGAAGGCATTTTGTTGGGAATATGAGTTTTAAAATTGCATAAAATTAGCCCAATACCCAGCTACCCAAAGCTAGTTTAGCCGTTACCAAATTATCTATAACACTTGCAACCTACTAAGAGTACCTGTTTATTTACACTAAGAAATAATTACAAAATTTCATTAAAAAAACACATATGAATGGTTGCTAGATAACCAACCAACTAACTAACAAACAATTAATGATTTTTATTTAAAAGCAACCGCTTTATTCAGACCCTCGTCTTTTCCTCACGGTTTCGCGCTCACTCCAGAAACGGCCTCGCGGACTAGAGCTCCTCCTTCGTCGTTGAAAAGTTTGTAACTGTTCTACATAAAATATTTCATTTAATCAAATAAAAAATTATATGTTCATTATTAAAAGGTTGTCGATGTATTGGTAACCTAGCTAAATAGTATTCCGGGCTTTAAGACCCGAAACGGTTGAAATTATGTCTAAAAGTAGTTTCTGACTAAAAAAATTGGTTGACCCAATAAATCTCCCAAATGTTTTCATACACTATTATTAATATATTGATTTATTGCGACACTGAAAACAATACTAACTGTCACCAGACTTAATAATAAATGACGTTAGCTCGTCGTTTTTTTTTCTGGGGGGGGGTTATGGGTAAACAGGATTACACTATTAAAATTAAGCGACTAGAATAGGTCATAAACATTGTATTACAGTAGTAACCAGAGGTTTATACAGATAGGGAGATTATCATTCAGTCCGCTAGAGGGCAGTCGTAAATTTGTAGTTTTGGTTAGAGAAGAATGCCAGTCTGCAGAGAAGTACGTAGTTAAGGAAAGCCGAATGTAACCAAGCAGTGTCTCCAAATCTTTATTTCATAGCAGAATTCCCAATATATCGTCCACATATACATTCACCGTAACATGTGTATAGTAATGTCGATTGTTCGTTAAAAAAAAAGCTCGTTTAAAGCTAGTACACATTCAAATTCTGCAGTTATATAAATGGTGTTGAATTTTTTATTTACTTTTCCACACACAACCTTGATTTTGTATTATATGTAGACTTTGTTTTACTACTCGTACAAACATTTGGAAAGATTTTGTGTATTCGTGTTAAATACTACATGCGTTAGCGCTGTTCTAATATGAATATTGATCATTCAAGCACAATTCGGGGACTGGTTACTTTACAGATACAAACCTAGATAAAAAGGACGACAATACGTGTAATTTAGAGGTTTAATTGGTTTTTTTAAACAAAACAATTCCAGCTTCAAAGACATCTGCCGGTGATGAGCATTACTACATCGCTACAACCGTTATGTGCTAAAATAGTTTAACATAAAAAGCACGCACATTGACTGCAAACTGGGACCCCCACAGTATTCGCTCAGTTTCAACCTATATGGCTTATGGTTTTCTACTTAGAAAAATGGAATTAAAAAAACATACCTATATATACACTTATACATAAATATTTACATTACTCGTGTTCCATGTAATTAGGTATGCAAGTGAATCTTAACGACTTTTAAAAGTTTTTTTTTTTTTTTTTTTTTGTTCCTGTTCAAACAGAAGGTACATGTTCAACTAACGGTGTATAAATGCCATGGTATCACAAAGTCTCTCAGACATACCCAATTAACTCAAAATGACCTCATTACCTAATTTCAAAAAGGTGATAAAAATGACAAAATAGAAAAACAGGGTGGTGGGGGGGGGGGGGATCAGACAAATTACAGTAGCACCGTTAAACCTAGAGACGTACTTTTCCCGATACACATGTAGAGAACAGTTCCTAAAGGTGCCTACCCCCAAGTATTTACATGTAGGTTAGTCTAAGGAAACATTTTTGTCACAGTCAAGGAGGGAAACATTTAGGTCAGTGGCCAGAAATGTCTTTAAGAGTGAATTTAGGACGATGCGTTTTTGCTGGCCGCAGCCGGCGACGTCTCAGTTTCGGCACTTTTCTCTTTTGCAGCCTCAGATTTATTTTCTTTACCCTTCTCTCTGCTCTTGCTCCTTTCCCTCCTCTCTCGCTCTCGGTCCCGTTCCCGATCTCGGTCTCTGTCTCGTCCGCGATCTCTTTCCCGGTCTTTTCCACGGTCTCTATCTCTGCTCCGTGACCGGTCTCGCCGTTTGTCCCTGCTGTCACGGTCACGTTCCCGGTCACGTTCCCGGTCGCGGTCCCTGTTCCTCGTCCGGTCTCTGTCATGGTCTCTCCTGTCTGAATCGCGGTCCCTGCCACGTTCTCGGTCACGATCGCGGTCACGGTCCCTGTCGCGGTCCCTCCTCTTGTCGCCATCGGCATCTTTGTGCCGGTCTGGTTCTCTCCCTCGGCTGCGATCTCTCTCCCTTTCCCAGTCCCGATCCCGATCCCTGCTTCTGTCCCAGTCTCGTTCTCTGCTCCATGGTTTGCCAGGGTTCCTGTCCCACGGTCTGCCGTCTCGCTCTCTCCTCCTGTCATCAGGCAGTTCCCGCTGCCTCTCCTCGGACAGGCGCGAGGGGCCCTGGGTGCCCTCTCTGTCGCGGTGACCGCCCTCAAACCTGCCTGGCCGGTCTCCATTGTTACGCGGCTCGGAATCGTCCCTGCTCCTCCTCCTCAGATCGGGAGACTGCCGCCACTGGTCATCCCGGTGGGAATCTGGGCTGTGTCCCACACGGTTGGGTATTGGAATGGGGCCCTCAGGGGGAGTGGGAAGCAAGGGGCCCGAATGCCGCAACGGCCTTATTTCCGGTGGGTGATGCGGACCTTCAAAACGGAATCGCGTCTGCCCTCCCCTGTTGTCAGAGAACTGCCCTGGTGGGTGGCCCCGAGGCCCTCCAAACTGCGAGGACGGGGGTCCTCGCTGACCTAGGAACTCCGAGGGATGAGGGCCCCTCAGATCCTCAAAAGACCCCCTGTGCTGGGGCGACGGGATCCTCTGGTTGTGAAGATGGGGGGAGGGGGCTCTTGGCCCACCAAACTGGTTAGGCGGAGGATAGCGCTGCCCCCCCATTTCAGAAGGACCCCTCCGCCCTTCAAACTGGTTATGTGGAGGACCCCTGTAAGGAGGAGCCTGAGACGGCCCCTGGTTATCCCTGTACATGTGTGGTGGTGCCTCTCCTTGGTGTGGCTCCATTCCTTGCATATAAGGGCCGCCACTGTTGTCGTATGGTGGCTCGTCAGGGCCCCTAGGCGCATCCAACAGGGGTTTCTGAGGCCCATGGTCCCCAAATTGATGAGGAGGCGGGGGGCCTCTTGGTCCAGGAAAATGTGACGGCGGAAGAGCTCTGTTTTCAAAATGGCCCGGGGGAGGCCCGCTAAAAGGTGGGGGGGGCCCTCTTGGTCCAGTATAATTGTAAGGAGGCGGCGGTGGCCCATTGAACCTGGGCTGAAGTGAACCGTTCTGCCCATCGAAAGGGGGAGGTGGAGGGCCGTGGCTTTCTATGAACTGTCCTGGAGGCGGCCCTCTTGGCCCCATATGTTGGGGTGGCATGGAACCCACAGGGCCGTCAAACATCTGAGGAGGCGGCGGCCCCCTTTGATTCAAGGGCTGAAACGGGGGAAGGCCTCGTGGGCCCATCATGGGCTGGGGAAGAGGCCCTCTGGGCCCGTCAAACTGCTGCTGAGAGCCCCCCCACTGATTCTGGTACGGCGGATAAGGACCCTGGGGCCCAAACTGGGACGGATCTCTGTACTGGGATGGATCACTCTCACCCTGCATGGGCGGAGGCCCAAGTGGCTGGAAAGGTATGTGGGGCGGCATTTCCTGAGAGTTCCCAAACTCTGGGTTCATCATACCCATGTGTGAGGACAGGTGAGGAACCTGAACATCCACGAGGGAAGCACTGCTCGCTGGCACGTCCTGGGAGATCCCAGGAAGGGGACCCGAGGGGGTACTGTTCCTGGGTGTGCTAAAATACGGTGATGGGTCCGGCGTGGGCAGTTCTTGAGGCTTTTCAAGAATTGAGAGCTCCTTAGCTTTAAGGATACTGGCAGAGTTTGGCCAAGCCGTGTAAGGGTTACTTTCAATTTCTGGCTTGACGTCTTGGCTGGATTCTACTGTCGGCTCTGTAAAAGAGCCGTCCTCCATTTCGGGTTCTATTTTCTCTCCCAGGAGAGGAATGGACACCTCGGTGTTCTCTGCATCCAGAAACGGGACCACTAGCTCGCTCGGCTTCTCTATGGGGACCTGCGACTCCTCGGCCTTCACAGGGTCTGGCTGCGACGATGGCTTTTCTTCGGTAGCAGCTCCGGTAGGAGTTTCCTCTTTCTCCACCGATTCGGTAGTCAGCCTTCGGTTGGCCGCCGCCTGTCGGGGATCTCTGCTCTGCCGTGGGTCTCTTCTCTGATTGATCACTGGGGCAGCGGGCGCCTTGGTCACCAGCTCCTCCACCTTTTTGCCGAGCTGCAGCAACTGACTGTTGGCCAGCGAGGATTTTGAGGACTGGGCCACCGGAGAATCGGCCACCGGGAAGTGGGGCGCCGAGCCCCCCCCAGTCACTCTCTGCTGACGGATGGACTCCTCCTGCTCCTCCAGTTGACGCTTCTGCTCCTCAATCTGCAGGTTCAGCTCTTCAAGCATCTTCTGCTGCTCGGTCAGCGTGGAGGGGCCTCCGAGAGCGGCGGCGTTGACCTCGGGCAAGCTTTTGGCCTTTGCATGGCTGGAGACGTCACCCACGCCGCCTTTGACTTCCTCAAAGATGGTTTCGTCCTCTGGGTCGTAGGCCACGTCATCGACATAAGCAGCGGAGCTCTCCGCCGGCTTGCTCGCCTGAAGCCCTTTGTCCGTCGCCGCCTTCGTTCCATAGCCCATGCTTGGGTCGTATTCTTCTTCTGGGTCGTAAGGTCGGTCATCTTCATCTTCCTCCATCTCCTTTTCGTGGTGTATCTGTCCGAACTGCTGGACTATTGGATCGAACAGCGGTACTGAGGGCACGGGCATCTCGACCGCGCCCTGCTCCGAGGGGGAGAGCGAGGCGTCAGAGTCCTGTTTCTTCTTTCCGAACAGCGTCTTCAGGATGGTCTGGAGCGGCGTAGCGGAGGAAGACGCCGAATCTTTGCCGGAGCCGGCGTTGGCAGACTGCTTGATGGAAGACATGAGGGACAGCACCGATGGCGCCATGAGGGAACCCGGCAAGGGATCGGAGGAACCCATGGGTGGAGGGGTTCCAGGTGGAGTCGTGCTCAGGAGCGTCTCTGGCTGAACGCTCCGCTGGATCTTGTCCGCCTTTGTCACTTCGGCCTTAGGAAGAGCAGGGGGTTTGGGAAGGCCGGTGTCGTCGGGATCTCGGGTCTGAATTTTGGACCGCTTCTCCTCGCCCTCTAGCGGAGCCCCAGAGCGTTTCTTATCTTTCTGACAAATGAGCAGCCCGAGGAGAAGATTGGGGCGGGCTGGCTCGAGTCCTGCAAAAGAAATGTAAAGCGGAAAGTGTTGGCCATAATGGATATATTAACCCTAAAGTCTAGATTAGCTTTATCCATTTTCAGATTCAATACCCACGCCCAGCGTGAATTTACAATTTAATTCAACATTAGGTTGAAATGAACATAACAGCTTTACAAAGCTGGCTAATAACTAAAGTAACACGGGTAACATTTTTCCTTCTAATTAAACAGACAACCCTTCTTGACACACATCCAGTACCCAACACTACCAGCTGCACGGGATGAAAAAATCAATGTTTTATATTCTAGACTAAATTGCATGACGGTCGTCCTATGAGCAAGTTTTGAAACACCCCACTGAGCTCACTTCGTCATAAGAAAAACTACAGTAAGAGGATCCTTTTCTCTTACGTTTTGTGTAGAGAGGGGCCGGTCCATTCATTTCAGAAACATTTTTATACATGAAATATGCACAACATAAACACAGGTTATGTTTTCGTAAACATTGTTATTCAATAAATATTCAAAGTTTATTGTTGACACTGTTGTTATATAACCCTTTTTGTATTAGCATTTCAGCAGTTACCATCATAAATGTGTTTATAATACAACTGACATTTCCAATATGACCCAAACAATGATACAAACACAACATAACACTAGTTCTGGGATGACTGTCGTCATTGGCATCATTGTGTAAAATTGTCCCTCTCACGCTGACAGACAGTTATTGCGAGGAGACAGAACCCTTTGGTGGGGGGGGGGGGTTAGTGAGTCAGTTAACATTAGTTAGACTTCTCGGCTGTCCGCTGTCCGCTGCCCCCCCCCACTCAGATGGGCAAATCACGTCATGTACACGGCGGAATTGTTTGGAACCCAAGCAACCATACAAAATACCCTCAGTGGTGCGGGATCCGTCTGGGTGCAGAAACTGACACTGGGTTGCAGCGCTGGTTCCAGGCCTAAGGTTTTGCATGTGTGTGCATGGCCATCTTCTTCTTCAGCATTGCAACATGAGAGAGAAGCCTCAAACGACGACTGCTGTGTGTTTATTGCTACGCATAAAGCCCCTTTAACCACATATACCCTCACTTGTAGACACACGCCTTTTCCCTCTGAATCGGTTGACTAAACTTCAGAAGTGTTTTGAGCGTTGTGTGAAGGTTGTGTGAGGGTTGCGTTCTGTGTGACCTCCGCCTCCAGCATGTGACCAGTTTCAGTCAGAGTCAGACCCGACAACATCGCCAGGATCACTCGGTCCTTAGCCCCGGAGTCGTCCCTCGCTGGTCGTCACTCTTCTCCGGCTGAGACTTACCATCGATAATTCTCCTGACCGCGCACCCTCCCCTCGGTGCAGGGTGATGTCTGGGGCCGTGCGAGTGCAGGGAGGGTGGAAGGTTTTCCAGGACGCTAGCAGACCCAACCACCACCCACCCACCCACCCACCCTCGTTCCTCCCTTCCTCCGTCACGCTTCAGTGTGTTTGGAAGTGAAACTCAGAGACTCATATCTGAGTGACATATCTAACAATGCACCAACATGAGATGCACAATATTCTTTATTAAGGCAAGGCGTGAGATACAAGGACATACAGAGAAAGAGTACAAACCCCAACGTATTCAGAACAGAAACAGTCACATGTACACATCAGCGGAATGTTTTGAGTAATAAGGGGGGGAAAAAAACAAAAAGCATGAAACAGAAAACACCGGGTTATTTCAGAAACAAGCTCTCAGTCACTGCAGACATCTTGCCATTTAACCCTCATACTTACTGCTCTCCTCCAGATAGGGCCAACCACGATTACTGAGGAAGCCTGCGCTATGGCCATTCAGTTAACCCCCCTGTGATCGCGTCTCCCTGTAGATGCTTACCTGGCCCGTCGAAAGGCAAGAGTTTGGCAGGGAGGGGGTCCTTGGCGCTCAGCGGGATGAGATAGAGGTCTTTGATGCGGCGGTTGTTGTTGGCCACCACGCCGAAACGACGCCGGCTGCTGAAGTAGGAGAAGAGGGAGATGTAGGCCACCTCCTCTTCCTCGGTCGCTGGGTGGAAACGGATCAGGCACAGCTCCTGAAAGGGAGGGAGGGAGGCGGGCGGGCGGAGGAACCCAAAGGTATGTCACTCCCCAGAACGGGGCAGCAGAGCACAGGTGGTTTAGGCCCTCCTTCTGAGACTGGAGGGTTTTGGGGTTTAAGTGCGGTTTGCCGGCACTTACCTTGGACAGGGAGGTTTTGAGCTTTCCCACGTAGTCCCACACGGTGTGCGGGGAGATCCGGCCACCGATGTGGATCGTATCCGGCAAATCCTGAACAGGAATAGGCATGTCACTGATCTGTTACCGTAAGTACCGCCCGCTGAATTTGACACAAACCATCAACTTCCTTTGCGTCAACAATAAGAACTAAATGCATTAAGGAGTTACACCTGTAAGCACTATGAGATAAAGCCGACACGCTAACCATGCATGCCCCGTTTTGACGTTTTGTCCATTCAAGTCACTACATCCAGGAAAGCAAGTAAGACCATAAAATCCACAAGACAGAACTCATCAGAAAACTGCAAACAGCCAGCCTGGCCCCAAACGATGAGACTATAAACCAGGGCCTAACCTCTTTCAGGTACTCAAAAGACCCGGACACCAGGTAGGCCTTGGTGACGAACTTGGCCACCGTGTGCATGTTGATGAAACCCTTCCACATCATCTCCTGCTGGGACAGGAACACCGCCGTCTCCCCCACAGGTGGGGAGTGGGACTCCGGCAAACTAGAACAGGCAGAGAGTAGGGCGTCCATCAGCCCACCGCCAGTGGGGCTCGCAGCCCAATGGCTCATTTCAGCAATTTAAATGATATTCAGTTTAATAAATCACCAAGAAGAAACTCAGAACCTCGTAATATACTGGCGATCTAGTCACTTCTAACTGTTAAGACATGGTTGAGAGTAGAGCAGGAGATGGAGCACCTGATTCCGGGCGTGGAGAAAAAGCGGGTGTCTGACGAGGAGGCTGGTTTCAGTAAGATGGACTTGGGGGCGGGGGGTGGTGGGGGCGGGGGCGGCGGAGGCAGTGCGGCCATCTTGCTCTCAGAGGCAGCGTATTCGGATGCCACCACAGCGGGGCGGTTGCCGGCGGTTCGCGGGTCCCTCCGGGTGATTGTGACGGAGGACACGGCAGGGATGGTTACGGGAGTGAAGGACGACGACGCCGCCCCTGCCCCTGCCGCCCCCGCCGCCCCGCCGCCGTCCTCTGGGGATGCCGGGGACTCCACCACGGGTGTGTCGCTACCCTGTGGGCCAGCCGAGGACGCGCCCGACTGGGCTCCGTCACTCTTCAAGGGGCGAGGCTCTGGCTTCGCCTTTATCGAAAGCTTGGGTCGCTTGGGTGCCGGCTCCTCGTCGGCTGACCTCTGACCTGGAGAGCCGTGACAGCAGACACACTAGGTTACGGTCTTCACAAATTTGGCCATTATTTATTAAACTGGCGTATTTAACTGTGGGGAGAAGGAATCTTCTGTGGGTCTCTCCTGGGGAGACTCTCTCTACCTGTGCAGATCTTGCAGTTGAGGTCAAACAAGTGAGCCCTGTGCTCAGAAGTGGTGTCCTTCAACATGCTGCTGAAGATGTCGGGAACAGCAGAGACCACGCTCTCCTGGTTGGTCTTCGCCACGGCGACAGGAGCTGGAGCAGGTGCGTGTCGGGGCTCCTCCTGGTCCTAAAACAAATATGAACAGGGCACAGATTCTCATTACACAGTTTTTCCCTCTGCGGTGAGAGCTTCACAGTTACACAGGTGTAACAGTGAAGGCATGATACTCAACAATGAGGGTGACAGGAGACTGATCAACCTAGACATGGAATTAATGAACAGACAAACTGAGTATGGATAAGTCAAACAAATAGGGTCGCTGAGCTGGTGGCTTGAAAAAGAGGCCCGACCTGAGCCGCAGTAAAGATAGGGATTATAAGAAAGAGGGACAGGACAGCGCACCACCCCCTAACAGAGATGGTTAGGACCCCACCCGAGTCCAGAACAGTAGGCTTCGGGTCCCATCTCAGAGCCTCTCACAGAGAGGGTTAGGGTCCCATCCCGGGTGTGTAAGGGTCTGAGCACCAGGTGAGCGCCTCGGAATGAAGAGAACGCACTAGCAGGGTGTAGATGGGTGGAGCGCGGGAACGCAGAACCAGAATGAGAGAGAGACAGAGAGCTGGACGCTACATGAGATGGGTGGAGCGTGGGAACGCAGAACCAGAATGAGAGAGACAGAGACAGAGAGTGCCACCACTTACTGCTGTAGAAGCCATGCGAGGCGACGGGGAGGTGACGGCGGTACATACGTCTCCATCAGACATGGGAGGAGAGTCCTCCATACCCACATCGGGGGCTCTCTCCGGCTTCGGCGCCCCAGACGGAGGCTTCACGCTGGGCTCCAGGACCTGCTGAGAAAACGGCCAGGAGGGAGTCAGCACCTCCAGAGACAGGACCACTCCCGTCCATCGATACAACCCTCAGGGTCTAACACAGAACAGACCCAGGAACAAGCGGCCTACCTCCACTGTCTCCCTCAGTCTCCACTCTGAGATCTCCCTGGACAGAAGCTCCTCGGGACTCAACCTCACCAGTTTGAAGGGAGTCACCTCACCCCCAATGACGCGATAGAACAAACCCTGGAAAGCCCAAAACAGATTTTCACTCCACCATCAACAACAAACTACACCTCTGGGCTGTACTGAAGGTTATAAAGAACACTCTCACTGGGACAGCTCATGCTGATAAAACATCACAAGACAAATAACAGTATACAGCCAAATAGTGCCAGCTACTTAAAATCAATAAGAAAAAAAGTCAACCTTATTTTGTAGAGTTTAAATTGGCACCAACAGGCATTTGATCAACAAGCAATGATTTTACGTTTTCAGAGGTAGAGACGATATTCATACTGGAGAGACAGTCTAATTAGCTTGGGAGCCATCTAAATAAATCGTCTAAATTTAATAAATTGAAAATTTCCAAAATACATAATAGATAAAGCCTTGTAACGGGGAACATGGCCTAGGTGAATCCTTAAATAACTAACCTTGTTTTTAGGGTCTTTCAAATTGAACATGATTGATCTGTACTTATTCTTGTACTTGTTGTCCGTGTTGAGGAACAAGTTGAACATTTCCTTCTCGATGTTGACGGCAAGTTTTCCGACCTCGCTTTCGGACACCGCCAGGTCATCGCTGTCGCTCACCCTGTGAATGACAGGTTGGGCGATAGAGAGCCCGCAACTTCAGCGTTAAAACTGAAGCGAAGGAAGTTTATTCCCCCTACACCACTGAAATGAGGGCGGCCGTGGCCTGACGTAAAACTGGGACTGAATAAGGGCTACTGCAGCGGTCAGAGTGGACGACTGACCCCCAGAAACCAAGCCGGCAAACGTTAGCAGTGAAACAAGCAAACCAAAACCGGCATTCCAAGCACAACTTTCTCAACCCTGAGAACACCCTAGTAGGGTGGGACAAAAAGTATAAAACTAATGCATTTAAACTATTAAACCGCAAATGTTTTAATATTTACTATTTGTAAACGAATGCCGCTTATGGAATGCCCTGGAGCTCCCTCACAAAGCCGTTATTTACATGGGTACTTCTGGTAGCTTTCCTCACCTCTTGTAGAGGATTTCTGTCAGTGAACGGCGGATGTTCTGTCTGATTTGGTTGTTGGGTTGAGGCTGTGGCTGGGCGGGGGCCGCAGGGGCGGGCTGGGGGGGTCTGGAGGAGGCCACAGATGTCTGGGTGGGGGGCACAGCGGAGGGTGCCGGAGTCGGGGTCTTGGAGGAAGCGGAGGCTCCTGGGGCCACCGGTTGAGATGGTTCCTTCTGCTTGGGCTGCTTCTTGGGGATGGTGTACGTGGTCTTGCTGACCCTCAGGGCCCCTGTGACGTGATGGCGGGAGGCCGCTGTGCTGGCTGCCGTGAGAGGCGGGGCTGGAGGGGGCGCGGACACCGATTTCGGGGACCTGGGAGCCTTTCCGGAGGTTGGGGTGTGCTTTTTTGTCGCTCTGCCAACACTGACGACTGGAGGAGCAGGCTTTTTCCCCTTGGCGACGGGCTTGGCGGCTCCAGTGCCCCCTGGTTTCTTGCCCCCCTTGGGAAGAGTGGAGGAAAGTGGAGACTTCCGTCTCACACTCACTGGCTCTTCCTCGCTGTTCTCCTCCTCGTCACTCTCCTTCCCAGCTTTTCAAAAGAACAACAAATACAGATTTGATGAGCACCCAAAGTTGACTTTATACATTTTTATTAAGGAGACAAATTAATTTTCTTAAAAATACACACTGAACCTTAGTTTCGTTACCGAGGGAACCCTTCCGGTTTGTGTTCATCAGGTAAAAACACAAACAAGGTGTGTGGGCCATTGACCAGAACTACAAAGCGCTAAACCTCCCACAAGTCATCTGTGTCTACCGAGCGAGCACCGGGTGCATTTCTGCGTCACTGAATGGTCACCCCAGGGGAGAATTACCCCACGATTCAGAAGCACAGCTCTGACACTATACCATCAGGTTCACATTACATTGACATTACAGTTAGGGCCTTGATGTTAGTCAAGACAGATAATGCATGCCTGGACAATGGACCACGTGCACCAGTGGCACAGGAAACGCAGCACTGTTCACCAAAAACCCACTTATCACGTGCACACTTGTGGTGTGGCGTGGCATAAGTCAACTTTCTGTGCAGGGAATTTGACTCAACTGCTATATAGCCGCTCGGGTTGACTCTGCATCAGGGCACTTCATTGGCAGATCTCAGTTCAGTCACTTCATTAGGAAATCCATGGAAACGGACTGATCATGCATTCAAAACTGACGTTTAATTATGAGACAACACAGTTGGCGTGTTATTCAGTTTTATTCTTAAACCACACATTTTGGCCCGTTTGGAATGGAAAAGTAAAGTTAGGGTTTTGGATGCCTTCTGAAAAATTGTCTATTCAGTGGTTTATTATACTTCATACCTTAACAGAAGACCATCTTCCAGCAAAATCATTTGCAGAGGAGTCTGGGTGGAGGCCCCAGATGGGCATTGCCTGGTGTTGTAGTCATAACTACAACACAGCATTCAGAACAAATGTGGCAGTGTGTGGCTAACAAACAAGAGATGCTCTTTCAACTGCTCTTACTAGAAATATACGCCCCATTCCAAATACATTCCATTTTGGAATAAATACATCCCATTCCAAATACATTCCATTTTGGAATAAATACATCCCATTCCAAATACATTCCATTCTGCATCCACCACATCCCCAACATGTGGCAATCTTTTAAAGGGTCCATTTTCAAAAGGAAAAACAATCATGGCAAAAGGAAGAGCCATCTTACAGCTCAGAATACAATTAAGCTAAATTCTGGATCCCAAACAGTAACAAGGAAAAAACTAACTCCTAATTTCCGTGACGTGGGACCTGGAGGACTGGATAGGATGACGGACATGGAGTGTTCACAGGTTTTTTTACAAGCAGCAAGAGGTGCGAGTGGGTTGGCTAGCAGCAGCACGCACCTCATTGCTGGTTTACAGGCACAGTTCCCTTTTTTTTTGCTGAAGATTGGTATTAGCTGCTGAACAGGTATGAGGACTGCGTTTACCCCAAAAGCCCAAAAGGCAACTTGTACGACGGCTGTTTATTTTCAAATGTTGGGCTGAAATCTTTGCACATAGATTCACCATACTCACAGGCCGCACTTCACAAGATGCCACATCAGTTTCTCAGGGGAACTCAGGACAGCGTGGTTCCAGTCCAGTAGCCCATCAAAAGGCCCCACAGAACTCTAATACCAAATCACAGAACCAATGTTTTGGCCTACCTTGCTTAACCTATAAGCAGCCAATAAGCACTTAACTGTCCATTCTAAAACCCACCTCTCCTAATTGTCAACGATTCCATCCTTAATTTGTCCATAATTTGTCCAAATAATAATAATAATGGACTCCTTCCAGGATTTTATGTGCATCTTCATCAATGGATCATGGGCACCCTGACCAATGAGTGCCAGGTGATTAGGACTGAGCCAGCTTCAGTTGAGGAGCACAGAAATGAATGTTCTACAACTGCAGGATTAACCGGTCCATTTTCTCATGTCTAGACGTTGATGGTCCAAACAACGGTTTCCCGTACCTCTATCCTTAGCCTTCGGGCTACTGATGAAGTCCGTCCTTCAACGTCAACACTGACTCCTAGGATCCAAACTGGAAACCTACCGATCAGAAGTCTAATACTACTACAACCACAGCACCACCCATGGCCCACGAGAACAGGAAGTTCTTCGCATGGGTTCCGCAGCGAGATCGCAACCTGCTCCGTTTTCACATTTCCATTCATAAACATTCAAAACAGCCTGGCCCATCATTCGGTCATGTGTGAACATTCAAACACAATTCCATGTGAAGTCGTATGTGCAAGATCCTGCCAGCCCTCGATGAGATGCGCCACTACGTCAGTCCTGAAAGGAACTCAGGACCAGTGCAGTAAAACCTTCACCACCAAGGTTCTAACGAGATATATGGATACCAAATGACTTTTGGATCACCACAGGATGCTCTTATCCAGAGGGACATGGTTGTTTCTTCTAACATTTAGACGTTCAGGTTGTACAACAAAGGTGTCCCTTCTACACAGACAAGCCCCACTGGTCAATCCCGAGGACACCTGTTGAGGATTTGAAGGAATGGCGATGACTGGCCAGCTTGGAGAGGCCCTCTTCAGCCTGACATCCTAAAACCACCTTGACCGCGCCACTCCAACAAGAATGAGTAAAAGGCTACCGTTGCGTCGTTAGCTTGGCAGAGAAAACTTGAGTAGCTTTTACAAATCTATTCAGTTACACAACCAGCTATTTGAGGCAATATCGGTTGTACAACATACAGGAACCAAAAGCCTGCCGATAACTGGTCTGGTACGTTAATCACTACGCCACCCTGTGGAGGTCCAAAAGCAATGGCATCCTTAATTTGTCAATGCTCATATTGGTAAGCTTCATGGTGTCATCTAAAGCTTTGATTGAGAAAACAGAACCATGAATGAAAGTGGCCGTCTCATGTGCACAAAAGTGAAAGTGCTCGTGTAATCAAAACGTGGCTGATCTTCACCAACGCATCACACAAGCGTGACCATGAGCACTATAGTGTACAAGAACCTAAAAATAATGTTATGTTCTCCCCACTATCCAGTGAGCAGTTATTGGCAGCTCTACAGGAATTCTGGTTCCACTCCTCCGTGTCTGTCTTCACCATTAACATCTGTCCAGCCAACAAACTGCTAAGATTTCATCTACAGAAGATTACTACAGGTGTAATACCGCGACATGAACACTGGATGGCTCGCTGCACGCTAACCACAGCGCCACCACTTAGTGGTGGGAATTGAGTTAATTTAAGTACCAAATGCACCAGCACACCGTTAAATGTAGAATAGCCCCAAACATCAACCCATTAAAAATACATTAATTACAAATTAAAGAACGCTTCCCTTCCTAGGAATAAGACCCCCACCCCTCGATGCCCGTTTTTCATTAAGTGGGACTTGAACGGACACCTATTTTCACCCATTTTATACTCCGCTAACGACCATACCTGCCAGAGGTAGAGCCTGATATTTGATCTATGCTTTGCTTGCAGTTTTAAGAAAGGTTAACTGGAATCCAGGGTCTGCGTTCATTAATACACATCACCCATGCTCTCGCAGTGGGGGGCCTGCAGCCACCACTGGAGTTCTGAGGTTCCCAAAGGGTTCCACGGTAGCTTCATGGTAGCGCGACGGTGCTCCTCTTTTCCACCCCCATTTGGTCCGCAAAACCCTCATGGCTGAGCAGGAAACACACAATATCTACCTCATAGACACTTCGATGACAACCTGAACACACCCGAGAGAGAGAGAGAGAGCGATAAAAGTGTGTAGCCAGTCTCCATTTGACCCCTAAAACCAAGTGTGCGTTTTACTGCGTGCCGGTGCTGTCTGGGACGGGCTCCTTTCCTGGCGGGTTCCCCTGGTCCTCACACGTTTCGCAGGCGCCCTCCGCTGCCTTCCTCAGCATTCTCAGCCCGCACGCCGCTGGGAAATCTCT
>JAOVYW010000109.1:0-17790 GCA_025775045.1 Hiodon tergisus | reverse complement strand
AGCAAGGTCCATAAAGGCATGGTTGGATGAGTCTGGTGTGGAAGAACTTGACTGGCCCGCACAGAGCCCTGACCTCAGTCCTATCGAACACCTTTGGGATGAACTAGAATCGAGATTGTGAACCAGGCCCTCTCGTCCATATATATATATATATATATAATGAGAAAAATATTAACAAAACTTCACTCCAAAAAACAAGATTGGATGAAATTTAGGCAAACAAAAATACATACGGCTTTACATGATAGCATTCTTTTTTCCGCAATACCTTTCTAGCTATAAGGCACCAGATGTGGCTACCCCAGTGTGTGTGCCTTTACTTGTACCTGTGTGTGTAACTACCCACTGTCACTTTGCCAAGACCATGACTGAATGTTAGCCCTATTAAAGTTGTCACAGCCTTCAAGATCTTTGTTATTATTCCAGTTTGTTTACATTGACTACACTGGAGTTTGGTGGACGGGTTGCTTGTAATGGACCACGGTGCCTTTAAAACTTTAATTGCTCGACATAACGACAAAATCACAGATTAGATCATGGGACATAGTAAGGAGAGTGAGAGAAAACTCTAAACATATCGCAATACAAAAATCACCAAGAGAAGAATACAAATATCTCATGTAATTAGGCACTCCTCCATAGTTCTCTGTGATTAGGTAGGATCTACAATTTTGTTTCTTAATGTAAATTGTTAAAGTTTTGCATGCAGGTTTATGGTACATGCGGTCAAGAAGTCATCTTGCGGAGTTTAGGGGCTTATCATGCATCTGAAACTTTTTGTTTCATCTTTGATGACTTTTATATAGTCTTGGCTTAAAATAAATAACCTGTCATTTGTCTCACCTATGATAATGTGAAAAGCATTATAATATCACTGTTATAACCAATTACTAACTTTCTCTCTTTAGCAAATAACGTCTTACTGTGAAGTGTATCTAGGGGTATATATATATATATATTTTAAAGAGGTCCAAAAGTACTGAATAGTATCTATTACAGCTAAATAGGGACTAATGCTATAGCTTTGAGTATTGTTATATGTCAAATAATTATTTATTATTATCAAGTTTTTCTTGGATACATTACTGTTTCCTGTTCACATTTTGTACCATAAATTTGTGCAAATAATTATTTGCACATGTACTGATCGCACAGACGTACTTCTTTGCTAGTTGTGTGATGTAATGGTTGTTTTGTGCTGGCTAAAGTTTTCACCATGAGAGAATTGTTGTCAGCTGGTAGCGGTTGATTTAGCTAATTGGAAAGCCAAACAAAATCTGCAACTTACGACGTAATTGGTCAATTAGAACAGCCGTTTTGGGAATAACAGTCGAAAGTGTTTTTTCAATTTGTATTTTCCAACTCTTCTCACATTGGAATTTTGAATCTGAAATTACAGCCTTAATTCTGACCATATCTAACAAATCATTTTTCATGTTGATTAAGTCATTACTTACCATTATGTTTTGATGTGTTCCCTCTGACAAATTTCAAAAGCATATTAACTACTCCTTCTGGCATTTTAACATTCTCACAAATGCAGCATTTCAGGATAAATTCCACAAAAAATGAGTTGCACTTTCTTCTGAACTTGCTTAGTTTCAGAATAGTCTCTCTGGAAAGAAGAATAAAACACACACACACGCCTTTAAGTAACAATGATTGCATGATATTTTAGTGAGAGCAATTTTTCCATGAGAATTACACTGAAGTTCTGAATGACTGACTGTATGTATCCCATCCGAGTAGCACAAACAGCCATTGTACATACCCTTTCACAGGCTCACAGGAGCGGTAAGGTCCTTCGACCTCTGTTTGGCATTTAATGCACTTTGTGGCGTTGACCTCTTCCAGGCAAGGTTTGCAGAAAATGTGTCCACATTGTAGTTCAGCTGGATCTGTAAATTCTTGCTGGCAGTATTCACAATGAGTAACACCCTCCCTTAAAAAAAACGAAAATGTATTTAAACCATAAGATTTATGTGGACACTTCAAAATGGTATATATAGTGCCTTGCATTTGAAGTATTAAGACCGCGGACCAAATTATGACTCTCATATTCCAGAATTACAAATTAAAATTTTGTTCTGTTTAAGAATTAATTTAAAAGAATGATACTCCAAATCGATTATCTTAAGTTGACATTTAGTTTTACGCTGGGAAGTATTTCTATCACAAATAAAAAAATCATATATATTGCTTGCAAAGTATTAAACCACACACACAAATATTTTGTAGAAACACCTTTCAGACTAAAACAGGTTATCTTGCAGCATTTCCCTGTATTTTGCTCCATCCGTTCTTCCTTCAATTCTAAGAAGATACCCAGTCCCTACATGATGCTGCCACCACCATACTTCACTGTAGGGATGGTGTGCCTTGAGACATCGGTTAGGTGTTAGGTTTGCACCACACATATAGCTTTGAGTTTTGGTCAAAAAGCTCTATCTTGGTTTCGTCCGACCTCCAAAACCTTTCCCACATTGCAGCTGGGTCACTGTCATGCTTTCTGATAAACTCCAGACGTGCTTTCAGATGGTAGGTATATTTTGAATAACAGCCACTCTCCCATGCTGGCCAGTGTTATGTGGTTGATTGCTCCACTCCTTGCCACTGAACTCTGTAGTTCCTTTGGGGTTGATTGTTGACTTTACTCGCAAGTTTTAGAATTTCAAGTTTTTTAAGGGACTGTGCTTGGTAGCACCTGGGTCGTGCGATGCTGTTTCCACTTCCTGATTATTGATCCAACTGTGCCAACCGTGACAACCAAACACTTGGATAATATTTTGTATTGTTCCTAATCTATTCATTTGTATTACTTTCTCTATAACTTCAGTAGAATGCTCTTTGATCTTCATTTTCCCCCCCCCCAGATATACAGCTTTGCCAATTATCCTTCAACAGTAGAATTTTTATCCAGAAAATGTGAAGTAAATGGTTAATAGATGGGGGGGTCAGTAGTAAGATAATTGTCCCTGTTAGGGCACTTTCATCTGTGTAAACTGGGAGCTTCCAAATACATACGCAGGCTACATATTTTGGTTTATTATGTCTTTAAAATATTTCCCAACATAAAACCAATGTCACTTTACAATTAGTTATTTTGAGTTTCAGTGTTTTACAATAAATTATCAAGCAGTATAAAATTTAAATGCAACATCTGCATATCAGTTATATGAGAGAAGGCACTTTAGTCCCCCCACCCCACCCCACCCCGTTGCCAACTGGTCATAGCATAGGCATTTACTGAACTGTACTTGACCAACCCTGTTACAACATTATTTTATTTTATTACGGTATTGTGTTGCTAAGTGTAAGTGCTCTGTGAAACATTTTCATAAAGGATTTAATCGGAGAATCAACATGTCGAATAATAAATTCTAACTACTAATGATTATTTATTAAACAATCCTCCCTATTCTTACTGTGGGTTATTTTGTTCTTACAGAGGACTAAATGTATATAAAAAAAATATTTTTTTTATAAATATATCATATGACTGTGTTTTTACTGAAAACTCAACCTTTTGTGTTTAAGGAAATTATGTAATTCTGTTGTATATGTAATATGTATCTATTTACTCAGACCAGTACTTGTGTGTAGTGTGTATTTTATTACATAAATAAACAACGTAACGGTGATGGCTTTTATCAAACGCATCATGGGATGGATTGTTTAAGACACCTGACAAAGCTTTTTAAAATGTTCTTGTGCCATTGTCGTGACTACGTAGACGAATCCTGCTTTATTTCTTTGTCAAACAAATCACACAAAAAAAAGGAAACTCACAGGTAGACCCTACAAGCATTTGTGTTGCATTGCTTCAGCACCTGTGTGACCACTTTAAAGGTGTTTTCCATGTCCGGCTCTTTCTTCCCCTGTAACCTCTATGCAACAGGATTTCCATCATTAGGCATACAAACACAGTACAAATTCCCTCGTTAGTATACAACACTCTAAAAAAAAAAGGGTTAGGGGAACTGCAGCTGTTTATAAAAAACCCCTCTACTTTTTACCTAAAACCAAAAAAATTATACAATAAAATAATAGTTAGATACAAGCAGGCAAGAAGATATTACTATAACAATTATCCATGGCTTCTCTTGTTTATTTGATTTTGTTTATATATTTAAAAATATATATTGTATCAAACTATTGTCTCTAAACGCTTACTAAAAAGATGAGCATGTCTGCTATGTACTCGGCAGGTTAATTGTTCAACAAAAGTCGACAGACCTTCCATAGAAATATGAAGTTCTTTGTAACAATATTGAGCAGTTTCTCCTCCATTTCTGTTTCATCGTGTAGGAGATGATCCATTAGTAGGTACAGTATCTGTGTGTTGTCCCAGAGCATTCTGTTAACAGAAAAGGGAACGCATTAGACCCATGCTAGTACCTAAATGTGCTAGTATTTCATATTCACAAAACTTCGTAAGTATGTACTGAGGGCAGCACTGAGGGCTCTATCATGGGCAACACAAACTTTAACTGAACTGCTTTAGTAAATGTCCAGGTGCAAGTCCCTCTCCAGCAGTTGTACCCTTGAGAAAGGTACTGAATTTAAATATTCAGCTGTACAAGTGTAAGAACGAAGAAACTGTAAGTCAGCTAAGCAACTAAAATGTTATTGTTTTTTTTTAAATGTATATTTGCAGTGCTTCTGTAGCAGTGCAATTAAACCCCCAGGGATCAATAAAGTTCTAGTACTACTAAATTGGATAATATATAAAACCAATTGAGCATTAATATAATCATTTCTGCAAATAATCGTTGACACTCAATTGCGATTGCAATGAAGCAAATTAATAACCTAGGTAAATGTGCATCAATTTAATCCATATTTAACAAGAGTTTGTTGCCTATATAATATTGAGAAAATTACTTTACAATGTTTTCTCCTTTATCAGTTAAGTACTGCAGCTTGAAATAAAACATGGAAACAAACATGCAATAAGCAGGGCTTTTGGTTTACTATATTGAATAGGTAGCATACCGGATTTCGTTAATCAGCTCGTTTCCATTCCTGCCATACTGCCTAACCAGGGAATCTTCAGACACAACAAAATCCACAGAGGTAGACACTGACTTCACCAACTTCAGCCACTCTTGACAGCTAGCAAAGTCTTTCAGGTGGCTGTCATTCGGCTCAAGTTTCTTCAGCAAAAGCTTGATGGCCTAAGAAGAAACACATGGACATAAAACGTCACAAGCATGGAATATGTACAAAAAACTATAGCTTAAGGTTACTTAAGCTTCTGTAGTTTCTGTTTTACTTACTCTGTTATAAACTTGATCTTGCAATAATCACTAGTCCCCAATAGTACAACATCAGATCTGCCAATTACACCTGGCTTAGGCTATCTGGGTTTTATACAACAATTATTGGCAGCAGAAAATTACATTTTATGTTGGTTACCTGGAGTTAACACTGTCTCAACAGCTCCATTTACCTCTTCCGTATGTCTGCGATCTCTGTAGCTGGACACGTCTCTATAGCCCCAGCTAACGTAAGATCGCGTTCCCGAAAGTAAACGCCACAGCCTGCCTTCGTTAGCTACTTCTACAACAATCTTTTCTCGATTTAATAGTTCTTTATACCACCATATTCACGTAGCAGTCTCTTCTCTCAAGTGGGTAATACAATGCCAAAACCGTTTTTTAAATCACATTCTTTGCAGAATTTAAATAATTGTAGAGAGTTATCCAGCGTTGGTGTTCAAATCCGTGCTCTCGGTCTAGATACCTAAGTGGCTAAGAACCACATTTACCTCAGTCGCTTCTCTTGCTTTGTCGTCTTTCATCTCGTCACTGCAATGTCGTGATAAATCATGGAAAACCTGATGGTTGTCACGTAAGTATTCATATGTGATGTTTAGCCATAGGAGAGAAACTTGGTCACAGACATCCCCGGTCAAATCCACGTATAGACGTTGGGCAAGTTCAATGAGGATCTCTGAAAAAGACTGCGAGGCGATTTTTTAAAAAGACAATGGGCCTCATAAAACAATACGTTTATTTGTGCGTTTACACCAAAGTAAGATTTATCAACGCTGCATACGGAAAAGCTGGATTAGTCGACGGGTGAGTACGCAAAGTCAAGATTTCTCAACGGTGTGTACAGAAAAGCCAGATTTTTCAATGGTGCATAGCATGTGATTTATTCGTATTATTGAACGTTGTTATAAAGATAGTATGCAAGGTTTGAGATATGCGTGGAAACATTTCTGCCTTTTGCATTCGCATGTTTGATGAATGAGGCCCAAATATATATACATATTTATATATATATATAAAATTTATTTAACCGTAATAAATTGCAAAGCATAAATGTATCTTTTGAATTTATGCAATGTAAATTTTTAAATGTATTTTGTTGTTTTTTAATGTAAATAATCCACTGCTGCACTACAGCAAGTTAAAACTAAAATGTTCTGCATTTCAGTGACAAGACCATTAATATTGTTTCTTTGACACTACTTCCTTTTAAGTGACTACTACTTAAAAATACATGCCAAATTAGGAAACCTTTACATCTCAGAAATGCATTGTCTCTCTCTCTTGCTCATATATATATATATATATATATACACACACACACACACACACACTGTCACGTAGTGCGGATGCAACAAAGCAAAAACAAACCCAAGCGCAGCTTCAAATAATAAACATGATTTTAATTACCGGACTATTGAGTGGTGCGCATAAGCCTAACTTTAAAAAGAAAAACATTTTTGTACATATATAGTCTATACTTGTCTATAAGCCGCAGGTGTCCACATTGTAACATGAGATATTTACACAGAAAGATGTTAAACAGAAATTAAATTTTAATTAAATACGTAACGTAAATGCTTTTTTCCGAACAGTGCCTGTAACACGGCTGGTTAAAAAAATAAAAAATACAGTTTAACAACAGCTCTATTTCCTTCTACGACAGCCATATGCATTTCTTCGTGTGTTTTCCAAGATGAGGGTGTGTGCATGAAGCGCAAAATGACTGATCTGAAGTGTGAGTGCGTTTGATTTAATTCGAACAGTTTCATTGGTCCACTGTGACCTGTTCGGTAATTTCATTGGTCCGATGTGACGAGGACCAATGTTTTGGCGGGATGAAGCTTGTTAGCCCGTAAAAATCCATAAATTAGCTGCATCATTGTTTGAGCCGCGTGTTAAAAAAGTAGCGACTTATAGCCCGGAAATTACGGTAACTAAATTCTAAATAAATGCAAAACCAGAACAGACCAATATGGCAAACAGAGAATCAAGTGGGGAGGTGCAGGGCCATTGGAAACCGAAGTGAAACAAACAAGTGCACATGGGTCTGTGGAATGTTAATTGAATGATTGAAAAAAAGAACTAGAACTTGAAAGAAAGCAAAGAGCGAAGGCAAACTGTGACATTTACACACATAATAGCACTCCAAATGAATGCCAAATTGATTCAGTATAATGTAATATTTACCATACCTCACTGAGTTTATATGGACATCCTGGCATTGACATTTTCACCAAGTCTTCTGCATACATTGTAAACAATGGGTGAGTTTTCTTGATCTCATGTATCCAAGGAAAGTGAATCAAATCCAGGCATTTTTGTATATGTTCCAGCTTTGGCAGAGTTGGAAAACCTAAAAAACATAGCTTAAAGCTTTTTTAAAAAGCAAAAATATCAGGCATCCTCAAAAGAACACTTACTCAAACCACCAACCAGATTTGTATAAAAATTAAATACTGAAAATGTTTTTCTATCAAAAAACAAAACAAAAAAATTCAGAATTGTATAAAAATTGTATAGAAGTTATTTTGTATTTTGAGGGATAATTTCAAAAAGAGCTTATCAACAGAATTTTGATTTTTTATCAAATAGTAGAAATTTTGCTTTTTTTAAAATTATGAACTGAATCATTGCACCAAAGTGCACCAGCCCTGTGCCTGCCATGATGCAAAGAAGAAATGCAGACGTTACATTACAGCACATTAATTATTACCCAACACCTTTCACCTGAGGAGCCACGTGCTAAACATGAGTTAATTTATTATCACATTTTTCAAAACAGGAAATTAATATATTCTCTTTAAAATGTTGTACAATGGACTCAGTGAAAATTTTTCATAGTTTTTGGATTCCGAACTAAACGCAACTATGTATTTTGGGGTTCTGAATGTTGTAGTTAAGAGCTCAACCACGGTCAGTGAAGCAGGCCTGTAAGTTTATCCAACTCTCTTTTATTGTTATGCTGGGCTGCCACCAAGCTGCATGTAGCTGTATCATCGACCAACACTCCTTACCTCACAATACAAGTTCTATTATACAGGTCCAAGACACAGTCTAGATTCAGAGTCTGGCAGTACCCCCTATACTATATTTGAATTAATATTTATATTAAAATTATATTTAAACTTCATAATAAAATTTAGCCAATTTTACAAGTAAAGCAAAGACATATGTAATATTATGAACCTTATAATTTTGTAGAGGTTATTGCCAGGTGAATAATACCATTACCCTCTGTACATGTACAGAATTTCCCTGGATGCTGAACATATATTTGGAAGAGAAAAAAAAACTCCTAGAGAGCACAAAACATTGTAAATAGTGGCCTCCCATAGAGAAAATCAGAACAGAACATGCAGCGTTCTGTTCAATGGAAACCCCTCTGAGTTCAACCACTAAGGTAACTAGTAATCACAGCCTCTAGGACTAACTATCACTTTTCTGTTCTCATCAGTATTAGCACAACATAATAATACCTTGTAGATCATTTACATATTTCCAGAGTTGATCAAATCTAGCCTTCAGGACCCAGCTGAATGGAAATCGACATTTGTATGATTTATCTTTGATCTCAGTAGTGGAGAGTACAGAGATGGCTTCTTGTGATCTAGACGGAGAATAAGAAAAATTACTACATTTTGTGTTAAATATTTTACATATCAATATATAATTCATTACGATGATATTTTATTTATATCATTATTTATACTAGTTTAATTAAAATTTCATATCCACTGCACTATTCCACAATAAACAGATATTTGAGTTTCTACTCTTTCAATAGAAATAGACTGAATATGCTTTATGCAAATACAATGAATACAGCATTACATTAGTTATCGTTCATAAAAACAGTTTTGTAATGAAAATGAGTGCATCTGGAGATCAATAATTTCCTAAAATACCACATTTTCACAATGGTCTTACTTTGACATAACTGGAATTTTCAGAAGATCTTCTTGTTGGAAAATTGTCAGCCATAAATCAGTTTTGTCAGCAGGCTGTTCAACGGCAATGTGGTCCAAATTGTTATCTCCATCAATCACCGCTAAAATCTGAGCCAGGGCAGATGCTATTGTGTCCTCCATTTTAATCCACAGCATGTGGCTGTAATTTTAAGTAATTAGAAATATAAATAAAATGAATTATACAATTTTAAACAATTCAGAAAACATTCTTGCCATTCAGTATGTTTCGGATTGTATGTGTATTATTTTGACATGCCCTCTTTCGGACTTGAGATGTATGTTTCACTATCGACAACTTTTGGACAAAGTGCAACGATATTCCTTTGGATCAGTCGTCAATTAAATAATTCTTGTTAACATAACAGAATTAACTTTAATTGCCCTGATTTTTTTAGAATACGTATTGTCAAAGTATATTACCGAAATGAAGCTCCTTCTACCACAAAACTGTCAGACATAGCTTGAGAGATCACCCAGTTTTCATCTATTTCCTTCTCGTGAATCTGAAGAACATTCACAATTCTTTTCTCCAGTGCTTTAAGGAAGACATCTGAAACTTTAAAAAAGGAGAAAATGTACTTATTATAAATAATTATTTTTAATAATAATTTATTTTCGGTTGTCAGCACATAGAGTTTTAGTATTAATTTACATTTACTCTAATGGTAATGCTTACGTGTTATCTCCTAATCTAATTCCTAATACCTATCTGCTCAGTATTCATCGATTTTCCATACTTTAAAATCATACATCCCCCTAAGTTTTACATTTATCTAGGTCTACACGTTTATACAGGAAGACACAAATCAAATATGCACAAATCAGGATAAAACAATAACAGAATAATACCCTTATTTCTGTTGTGCAACAAGTCGTGAAGGATCTCAATCCGTTTTGTAGCCCGATGTGAGTTGTCTACTTTGTCACGCAGTTGCACAATTCCCTTCTGCATGGACTGTTTAATCAGGAACGCTGGGTCAATCAGCATGTCCTGGGTAAAGGGCATAATCAGCAATACATATGTTTAGACTAAATCCATAATATGCGTGGAGGGGGGGACTGTAAAATTGAGACTACTATAATTCAATTTGGCGTTTTTTTAAAACGTACTTCTTCCTTTTGCAATGTATCCTTGGATTCATCGTCGGCTGTAAATAAGAAGAAAATGTTAACTTCATATAACAGACAAAAAATTATTATCAAACGGTTAAACACAATGATAAAAATCAAAGGGAACAAAATAATAATAATAATAATTCTATAGGGAAATCCAAACACAAATCCAGGGGGAGGGTAAAGGGGTCAGATACCGGGAAACAGGGCAATGCATGCAAGAGAATCCAGCAAATGAGGAACACAAGGGGGTCTAAATAGACAGAGTGCACAAGGGGACAAGAATAATTTTACCTTGTTGGTCATGGACCATACTTTTCTCCATAATTTCAGATATAGTCATGCTGCATAACTGTTTCAAGTTGGCTGGAAGCCCCTGTGTTGGGATGAGTTCATCAAGGTGTATGCATTCCCAGCCATCTGAAGTAAAATAATAGTTATAGCTTATCATATAAAAAATACATAATATGGTATATGCATCATGTAACATAAAATACTGCGTTGATATAGGAATTAGTGTAGATAAGCATAAACCTGCGTGTTTAAAAATTTTAAAATCTGTGTTTTCATTTTTTATTTTGAAACAGCGGACAGTCGATGTGGCTAAACTCAGCCTAAACTTAGGCTGAGACTAAATCAAAACTTTGGCAACCCACTAAATGCATCTTACAAAACTGTTTTTAATAGTGCTATCTTTTTATGAGCAGAATAAATAAAATTCTTACAAAACCATAAAAACTCTATTAATACAGTTATGCCAATCTTATGAGTAACAAGCTCTCCTACCTCCACACAATGCAGTGTATCCACACCCGCCCGATATCCGGGGTAGTCTTGTGAGCAGAATGACATCAACGATGTTTTTTCTCTCTAATTTCCCTCTGAGTTTTTTAATACAGTACCTTTAAAAAAGGGAATGAATCATTAACACAGTTTGCACAAGAAATACATAGATTATAATACCATTCCTATTTTTTCTGTATGAAAATAAATGATACTACCTAGACTCAAAAAGCCACGGATCCCATCACACCAATGCCCAACTGAACACTGTCTTGTTTTTTTAACTGAACACTGTCAACTGAACACTGTCAACTGAACACTGTCTGAGAGGTTTTTTTAAACCTAACTCTTTTTTAAGTGCTCTTATCATGTCTATCAACAGCTCTAACCTAATCTTTGTGCTGGTGGGATACCGTGGAAGAACAGGGACAATTGCTTATTACCCAGTAAATCTGTGCCGTTTCAATGACATTACTTGGTAATTACGTGATTAGTGCACTATAATATAACGTGCCTGGTATTTCTTTTCATATTTGATATGTGTATTGTGTAATGAGGTTCTGTTAATTTTATGTTCATTGTGTGGAAGTGGCGGTGGTTAATAATAATACATTTTTGTGAACGGAGATCTCGCGTGATTTGTGATTATACCCGCTAAACTCGCCACTATATATATGTGTGTGTGTGTGTGTGTGTGTGTGTGTGTGTGTGTGTGTGTTAGGGCTGTCAAACGATTAAAATAATTTATCGCCTTAACAGTATGATTTTCTGTAGCTAATCGCACTTTATGAATGCTCAAATTTGGCCCTAAATAAACAATTTTCCATTTAAATAGCAGTGTGTTATGTTAAAGGCATACTGTGTTTTATTGTAATGGAAAGAAAAACAAAATAATCTGTATCAGAAAGTTCGCTATTGTGTTTGTTATCTTGCTGCTCGTTGACTTGTCCATTTGCCTCCTGCGCACGAACTCTAAAAGAGTAGGCTGCTGCTGTCCTGCATTGCTAGCCCTCTCACTACTGCTGCCGGCGTCAACTCTGTGTTTTGCTTGTAAATGATACTTCCGACTCCGACTGAATTAATTTCACAGTCCATCACTGCTGCAGCCATGCTAGATATGCACTATAGGTACTAAAAAATGTAAGCTTCTGGTTATCCTCAAAATATCAAAGACCAAAGCATGGGTTTAGTTTATTTTCAGAAATACTCAAATACATAGAAATTATTACTACAAATTTAATGCAAATATATTACTTAAAAACTATGGCAAAGGGTTAGGGTTATGTATGACAAAGTTGCACTAGGTGGAGTGACACAGAAACTATTTTAACCCTTCTGAGATGTTAAAATAATTTGATCAGTGTGAGAGTGTGTTCCTTTTTTAGGTGGTTTTATTGATGAAAACGCATTTAGCTGATAGCGGTGCAGAGCATTTCTGGCTAATTTAGTAAGAGAATAGATCTGAAAAGTAAATATATAAATGCCTGCATAAATCATATGATAAATATATATATATATTTTTTTTTTAAAATATGCACAACAACTTTTTATTTATTTTCAACATCATTCTAATTATTTAACCTTTGCGAATACATTTTGTAACAGAAATACCTGGTGCAGGAAAGAAGTCGCTGATTCAGGTGTGGATCCTCAAAGTAAGACTGCACCAAAAGGAGTTTGCGTTCATCAAAATCCGAGTGGAAGAATTCCCTAGAAAACAAAATTAACTGATAAAAAAACTTAATGAACAAGACATGATAACCTTAGTCAGAACAAACTCACAGATGTGCTTAGAAGACATTTTGATCTCAATCAGAACAAATTCACAGATGTTGTCCAGTTCCTTTTCCTTATGTGTCATACCGTGGACTTAATTAAATGTATTTGTCCTGATTTTTGTTCTGAACAGTAATCCTTTATGGTTTACTAATGGCATTTTCAGAAGAAATTTGATCTAAAACAATACCTTAATGCGTGATCAAAGGATTGTTCTGTTTGAAACTCATTGAGCTGAAACAGATGGGAATGCTGTTTTCTGATTTTCAGCTCTTCATTTATACATTTTACATCTCTCTGATTCAGCAGCCGTGAAAAGGTTGATACCTGGAGTAGTTAAACAC
Organism: Hiodon tergisus; assembly: GCA_025775045.1. Classification (NCBI taxonomy): domain Eukaryota; kingdom Metazoa; phylum Chordata; class Actinopteri; order Hiodontiformes; family Hiodontidae; genus Hiodon; species Hiodon tergisus. The sequence goes on along the minus strand of JAOVYW010000109.1, from coordinate 4,527 downwards.
ATAAATCACATATCAATCAGCTACCTTATCTTGTAGGTAAGGTAGTTGTGTAACTAGTTAATTAGTAGTGTAATTAGTTAATTCAAAGTTTGAATTGGAAATTTTGTTTGTGTCATGCAGGTATTGTGACTCTTGTGGACTCGTCACCCAAGTGACAGTATAAAACAATTGTCAAATTTCTTTAGTATATTGTCAAATTACTATATTTAGTATTAAATTGAAATGCATGAAAAAGCTTAAGTAGATTTAGGGCAAATCCTTTATAACAAGCAAGACTGTTCTGCTTCAGATGTATGTGCACATTAACTGGATTTACCTCAAGATTCATTCCTGTCGAGTTGACAACTCTGCGGTTCTTCAGCACGGCCATTAGGTTAGTGTGAGTCTGTCTAGTAAAGTAAAGATCTTGAATCTCTTTTGGGTTTTCTTTCACTCTCAGAACAGAATCAGGTGTTGCACAGTAAATTAGCTTTTCTTTAGCCTCATTGAGTGTAGACTCTTTCTCTGAGAGGTCGCAGCCCTCAGACAGAATGTCTGGGCAGCACTGCAGGAGCACAGAAGCACATGTGTCGTCAGTGTACCCAATGATGATGTCGAATATGTTTGGCGTGGACCTTTTTCCCCTGACTGCCACTAAGGAATCAACCCACTTCTTCAGTTCAGCCTCCATTTGCTTGGCACGCTTAGGGAGGACGGTCCTGATATCCAGGCAATGCTTTTCCATCCGATTGAGGAGAGGTGTGGGAAAATTCTCATACACAGTGGTTTTCTCCTCAATGACAATCATCTGGAAATTTTCATGAACCTTGCACTTTATCCGGTGTGTTCCTAATCCCAAATCCACATAAAAACTGCCCCCCAATCTCACATAGCATTGGTTCAGGGCATCATAGAGACTCTCGTAGAGACTCTGAATGTTCAATAGCACAACTGGCCTTCCTGTCTCCATGCAAGTCTTCACTTTGTTCACAGTGCGGCACACCTGAGAGTACTCCTGGTCCCGAGGGAATCCAGACCCAAAAATAATCTCAGTGTTGGTCTCATCAATGATCCTCCCTATCTGAAGGACTGAGAGAGCAGCAAAATTTGTTGTGAGTAGCAAAAGGTACCTGGATGGGAAATCAGAATTACTCATTTTAAGGTTCTCTTTCAGCAAAGAAATTGTGTCTACCGATATGTCGTTCACTGGAAAAAAATTGTGAAATAAATCAAGAGTGTTCAGTGAATCAAAACCTCCAAAGTTTCGTTGTACAGCCCTTGCTAGATCCACATTGGATGGTACATCTTTACAGTCTTGAGCATAAGCCATTATGAGCTTGATGAGGCTATAGTAGTCCCTGAGTCCAAAAAACTCACTTTGCTGTTCCTTGAGCACCTGTTGGTAAAACTGTGAAAGTTTTGGGATTATGAGCTCAATTTTCTTACATTGAACCGTATTTGAACAAATACCCATTGCTGTATTTGTTAATTCAGTCTCTCCAGGAGAAGTTCGAATTACAAGAATACCGCGGTTCATTTTTGCTGGGTCCAATGACCAGTTGGAAATGCCAATAAATCCAACTTTCTTGAACTCCTCTGATTGGTCATCATCAACGCACCCGTCTTCCAGCAGAGGATGCAATGTTTTCAGTGGCATTTTTGGTGAATCTTCTGCTAATCCAATCTCATCAAGCACAACCACTGAAACAAACTCCTCCAGGTTCTGGCTTTTTTGAAACTGTGCACACTGTCTGAATGTGGATATTATTCCATCTGCTGTCGAATGTGGGCTACACTGAAATGAGACTAACTGCACCTGTTTATAACCCTTGAAGAGGGCACTTCGAGAGGACTTCCCCTGCAGGGCATCTGCTGCGATTGTCTTTGACAGGGACTTGGAGCTCCCCGGTTTTCCAACAAGAAACAGTGGCACTCTTAGATTCATGCACACTATCATCATGAACACGTTTTCCTTTAAGGCATCATTCCTTGCTGTTGAAGGTGGATAATCAACGTTGTCAATGAAAACCTCTTGGCACAACTGTATTTCTTGGAGAATGTCATCTTCAGACATTGATAATGCTTTGGCTACCCTTTTAATGTATTCAAAACGCTCTTCAAGTGAGGCATAATAACAAACCCCAAGTGCTAGAATTAATGAACGGATCACATGCTCAGTTGGCCTCACTTGATCTTGCTTTTTCTTATCAATCAGGGGGAAAAGAGAGTCTCTTTGTTGATAGAACCAAATCAATGTTTTCATGCACCTCTCTATGTCTCTGAGACTGACCATTCGGCACTCATCCTTCTGCTCTGTCATGTACTTCTGAGACGCAGAGATCACACTGCTGAACACCTGTTCAAGTTCTGCAGGAAGGTTTTCCTTTTTGAGAAATGACTTAACCATTTCTGTGATATAGAGTTTCTGTGTGTCTTGATTTAACTGACCAAAGTCCCACACAAGTGGAGTGAGGCTTGGTGGTAAAGGCTGGACTCTGTAAACCAACTGCCTCATTGGAATTTGCCCAAGTTTTTCTTCAGTATTTGCAGAATGTACTCGGTAGCCTAAGCCAGCACTCTCCAGCTGCTCAATTACTCCCTGGGTGTGCTTTCTGTAGGGATTGCAAGCAGCAACAACTTTTAGCCGAGGGGCATTGATTTCTTCTCCATTCACTGTCTTGTCACAGATCACCTCTTTGATTGCATACACTGCCTCTGTGGTGTTTGCTTCATCAAAAAACAGCACAGTGTCCATTCCTTTTGCCTCATTCTCCCTTGCAATCTCAATTGCATCCCTCACCTTCCTGTAAATAGCCGCAGATGTTGTACCTCCATGTACTCGGGCCAAAATCATGTTTTGTCCTTGCTTCCCAGATCTCAGCAACTCACACATGAACTCCAGTAATCTGGTTTTTCCACATCCGGTTTCGCCCATTATAATCACTGGAATGTCACACTGGAATCTCAGGTAAATCGCAAGGATTTTCATTACGTTGTCCAAAGTAAGCTGGTAGGTTTCATCTGGGTCTTTCATATTGCCAACGGAAACTCCCAGGACTCTACACAAAATGTCCAGTTGTTCTTGGCGTGAAAGTTTTTCAAACTGTACATTGAATGGCACTCCTTGCGCTTTTAATTGGTTAAACAGTTGCCTAGTGATGATATTCTTCTCTATAACTTCCGTAGTGCGGACATCAACCGCATTAAGGTTGCTGATGTGGAATCCTAAAAAGGTCATGGATGCTCCATCAGCATTGAACATGATGTATGGATGAGTTTGCTGTTCCCACCGTCGTTTCACCTGAAAGTCCTGGATATCCTCATCTGTCCTTTCTGCCCCATCACTTTCATTAGATTTCAAGGATCGCATGGAGAAGTCCTTGGACATTGTGATCATGAATTTCACCACAAAGCTTTTAAAGCCAGTCAGGTCACCCTGCAGCAATTCAGCACAGAACACAGACTCCTCACATTTCTTAAGCTGCACATTAAGGAAATGGGTGAAGTTTCGCAGTTCTCCCCAAGATGGGTTAGGGATAGTGATGTCATTGTAGTGTAGAAGGCATTCTAACCATTCCTTCTGTGTATCTTCAGCTTTGCCAGGTGTGAACCGGAAGTTTTTAAGATCACCCTGTCTGTATCTTTTAAGATACTGGTATGTTCTTTGACAGGCTTCGCTGTGGAATTCCTTTTCATCCATAAGTTGCACTTCCTGAGACATTTCACAACTTTCTTCTTTTGAAATTTTGAGACTATCTCGTGGTGACAAGCAGATGACAGTTGGGAACATTCGGAGAAAACTGTCCTCAGTTTCGGCTGATATCTAAAATGACATTAAGAAGGGGGATTCGTTTTATTAAAACACCGTAATTCGTCTTCTGCAAAGCGTGATGTGGCAACTTGCTGAATAGGCACAATTTCAAAATAAATACAACAACAACAAAAAAATAATAATAATGAATAAAACCTGAATCCCTTGTATAGAATGTGCATGCACTTTGAGGGTAGTGCCCAAATGATAAAACTGAGAAAAAGAGTACACTTGTTTGTAGAATACTTTTATATTATACAATTATACTTTTATTTTGCACTTCATTTGGGGGTTTTTGCTTTAGGATAAAGATTGGGAAATAATATTATTTGACTAAATAGAGTTTGGATTTTTTCAAAATCAGAAATGTATACACTGAATATATGATTAGCATCAGAGCAATATATGTCTGGCTACAATATCTCAACTATGTGGATAAATTCAACAAAAAATACATGTTACTTTACCTCAGATTTGAGTCTGTCACACATTCTGTGTTTTCTCTGTGTAAATTCCACAAGGTAAAGGTGAGAGTCTTTGCATCTCCAAATGGACCCATCTGGGCTGTGGAAGCATCTCAACACAAAGAGCTGAACCAGAAAAGTGTACAGCCCTCTGGAGACCTGGATAATGGAGACAGGAGGATGAGGTAAATGGAGACAGGAGGATGAGGTAAATGGAGACAGGAGGATGAGGTAAATGGAGACAGGAGGATGAGGTAAATGGAGACAGGAGGA
>JAOVYW010000108.1:7725587-7728955 GCA_025775045.1 Hiodon tergisus | reverse complement strand
CTCCCCCCTCCCCATTCACTTGCAAAGCCTTCTGATTGGCCGTCAATACCTTCTTTAGCAACCTCTCCAGACATCCACCAATGCTGTCGAGAGGCTATTGACCCTACAGTCCATGTTGCTGAGGAGTGGGGTGAGTGGGGTGAGTAACCCTCTTCAAAAACAGACTAAGCCCCAATATAAGTTTTTTCCCCCTCATCCTCAGCCAGCCGGCTAGCTGTGTTTCTCTCATTAGAGATGCATTTGACAGCTTCTCTCCACACCCCCCCCCCCACACACCCCAACCAGTCTTTTGCCTTTTGTTGCGGATCACAAGGCCCAGGACTAAAGGATACCTTTCAGCCAGAACAAACTTTTTTTTTGTAATTAACCTTATTCAAGTCCAAGGGGAAAAAAGGTAGGAGACTAGAGAGGATATTAAAAAATGAAAAAACTTGAACAAAAGGCAAGATGTTCTTTGCCGTGCTGTTTAGAGCACTGTGGATTATATGTAGGCTCCATTCACTCAACGACTCCCCTTTTCTGTCAGTTCTCCATTCTCTCGCTCTCCACATTGAACTTGGGCTGTGGCGCGTAATGAGCAAACTTCAGATATGTTTACGACGGACCCTCCAGCCAGATTGACTCTCTAATGAACACAGAAACACAAAACCTGAATGGATGACTTGTTGGCGTGCCGCGGCTAACCGCTCAGCCTTCCTCTGAAAAAGGCCGGCCCGCGCCGCGTGTGTATTGAAGTGATACGCGCCGGGGTTGGGGGGATGGATGTAATTTGGTCCTGGCCATTCTCCCCGTGGTCCTGCCTTCGGAGTACTTTAGGGATCCATAATTGCCACGTGAGTGGCTCGTGAAAGGGAATCTGGGTCTTTCCAGCTTTTTAATATTTTTCCACTGAAATGGACGGTCACATTAACATCCCTTCCCTCTCCTCGTCCTCCCCGCCACGGCGGGTCTGGTGAGCCCATCCCGAGACAAAAGGCAACACACAATCCTGGTGCTATTCATACTGAAAGGAGCACTTCGGGAGTGAATGCGTCAATGTTCACAGCCAGGTTTAACACATGTGCACCCCCCCCCAAAAAAACATTTTCTCTGTTATAGTATTCCATTCATTGCCCCCTGGTTTCTAAGGGAAAGACTGGGGATTTGAGGCCGATTGTAGTAGACAGGGAGAATAGAAGAAGGCAATTAGTGCGGAGTTTGTCCGTCCTGCTGTGACTCCTGTGGGCGGGACAAAGAGCGTCTTTGTCAGGCCGCTGTCACACAAACGTCACCCTCGCTGTCCGTCTTTCCAAGAGGCTGGCCTTTGGGCCCTGGGATTCGTTATGTTTATCAGATCCCTGTCTTGGATCCTTCCTGCTAGGGTCTGAAACGTCCAGGGACATCGCACATCACGTGCACACACACACACACACACACACACACACACACACAAAAACGGCCAGATACGGCAAGCTGCCAGCTCACCACCCTGGCAACAGTGTGCCAGTCACTGCCACTGGCAAAGATTTGCATGGAGCCACAGCAGAGGAAGACCTTTCTCCACACAAACTGTTCTGGTGACGGCCTTGGCTACTGCATTACAAACAAAGGGTCAGACCTCTCTATTAAGGCTTCCCTGGTGATAACACTTTTCATATTCACTAAAGAATGTGATCCTTCCCTAGTTATACTGAAATATATTCAGTTTTGCAACCCAAAATGCTTTTGCACATCTACAGAACATACTTAGCATTTTGGCAGCACAGAACACCTAACACAGAAACACACACACAATGATACAAGCAGACGCACTTTGGTTGCCTATGCGTAAACACAGTATTGCATTACCCAATCAGAGAAGAGAGAAGTGAGAAGTGAGAGGGATCCAGGGGAAGTCCATTGAGCCTATGATGCAGGCAGGAATGAGTCAGGTCCTGAAAGTTATGACTAACAGCCTCAGATGAAGCAGCAAATCACTGCAGACCTGTCAGTGCTCTGTCTCTGCAGCAAGGTGACTGTAATGGGGTGTGTGTGTGTGTGTGTGTGTGTGTGTGCGTGTGTGTGTGCGTGTGTGTGTGTGTGCGTGCGTGCGTGCGTGCGTGTGTGTGTGTCTGTGCGTGTGTGTATGTGTGTGTGTGTGTGTGTGTATGTGTGTGTGTGCGTGTGTGTCTGTGCGTGTGTGTGTCTGTGCGTGTGTGTGTGTGCGTGCGTGCGTGCGTGCGTGTGTGTCTGTGCGTGTGTGTGTCTGTGTGTGCATGTTTTCATATGTGTGGGTGAGTGTATGTGTTTGTGCATCATAACACAGCCAGTAATAATTACAATGTGTTAACCCTATGTATGACTTAACATATTTAGTTTAGCAGACTGTGTTTTTTTCAAGGGTTACATCATATGTCTTTTAATCAATCAATCAATCAAATTGAATTCTTTATTGTACATTGTTATGAGTTAGTATTTTTACTACTGGATTGTCCCAAAGCGCATTTTCAAAAGGAGTCAAAAAACCCAGAACTAATCAGGGGGAAAAAAGACGTGAAATGTATTCTTTCACCTGGGCATAGTCAAGAGATTTCATAGAAACAAAGCATGACGTGGGTTTGACCCAGTCATGTGTCTGGATATTTTAACATGAGCTGGGAACCTGGCTTAAGGGTACAGTAGCAGAAGTGGGGAGTTGAACAAACAACCATCTGGTTCTAGGTACTTCAGTGATTCACATGAGCAGAATGTTTCCTCCATGCAAACAAACGACAACCTCAATGAATGGTGGAGGATGGTGGAGATGAAGGAAAACCAGCATGCCCTGAGGTCTCACGAGGACCGGCGTTAATCATCCTTGTTGTAAACAGATGGTTAAATGTCCTTCCTGTGACTGTTCTCAGTTGTGCTTTGGTGTGTGGATAATCTGCCAAGCACAAACAAAAGGACCTGTGACTGTACTCAGTCGTGCTTCGGTGTGTGGATAATCTTCCCAGCACTAACTGTGACTGTACTCAGTCGTGCTTCGGTGTGTGGATAATCTGCCAAGCACTAACTGTGACTGTTCTTAGTCGTGCTACGGTGTGTGGATAATCTGCCAAGCACTAACTGTGACTGTTCTTAGTCGTGCTTCGGTGTGTGGATAATCTGCCCAGCACTAACTGTGACTGTTCTTAGTCGTGCTACGGTGTGTGGATAATCTTCCCAGCACTAACTGTGACTGTACTCAGTCGTGCTTCGGTGTGTGGATAATCTGCCAAGCACTAACTGTGACTGTTCTTAGTCGTGCTTCGGTGTGTGAATAATCTGCCCAGCACTAACTGTGACTGTACTCAGTCGTGCTTCGGTGTGTGGATAATCTGCCAAGCACCAGCAAAAGGACCTTTTTCTTCCTTCTTCTTTACTGCGCC
>JAOVYW010000108.1:7715587-7720587 GCA_025775045.1 Hiodon tergisus | reverse complement strand
TTTTCTCCTTTGCCTTTCACCTCCTTCTTCAATTCGAATCTTACTTTCTTCGCCTTTCCCTCTTGCACAATTTACCGTCTACAGTGTCTCCTCTCCCCAGATAATGACTGAGCATCAAGACTGCTTAATTAACAAATGCTATCTCACAGCTCTCAACAAGTTTTACATCGCCGTTAATGAAGGGATTAGCGGTCGCATTAAGATGTATTTAACCCGCAGCACTAGCTCTGTTTCAGTGAGTATTAAACAGCCCATTAAATGAAGTGGGGGCCTCAATTAAGGCAGACAAAGGCCAGTGCGCCGACTGCAGAGGGGAGATTCTGCATTTAGCATGTGCCCAAACAGCTTGCTGCAAGCTGGAAAATAAAAAGGGCTGACAAGTTGTAGCCCAAGGGGGCGAAGGGAAAACAACGATAATTCCGATTCATCTGGCCCGGGTGAATAGATGACGGTCTGATCCCGTCCTCCGTCTCTCTCTCTCTCGCTCTCTTTCTCTCTGTGACACTCGACAAATTCTGCGTGCACCCCAAGGACACGCCAGGGAGACGGCGGTAGAATCCTGGCCGTTGCCTTGCAAAGGGTTTAGAGACTTCGGGAGAGAATCGAGTTTAAAGACAGCGCTGGGGGGTTTTTTTTCTCGCGCGCGCGTGGATTTGTGGACGCGTGTGTGCGATGCCCCCGTTTGCTCACCCAACCCTGGCGTAATCTTGTCTCCTCCCTGGAGGTTTTTTTAACACGTTTTGACCCTCTCGGGTTTCTGTTACAGAAGCCCGGGTTAAGAAATGGCACCAGAGACTTTTGGAGTGACACGAGCGCCATTGCGAAATTTGGCAGAATAAAGAGAACAGAGAACATTTTTAAACATCCAAAGAAAAGTATGTTTAATTGTTTGCTTTTTTGTATTTTACTGTACATGAAAAGGGTGCTTTCTTCCTTTATTTAAGTACTAAGTCAACCACATAGATACAATGTAACCAATATATCATGTACAGTCTTAACTTTGATGATGTCAAAAATTGTCTTAATTACAATTTTTAAAAATATGAAATTGTATTCGTAGCGGGAACAGGAGAAAAACGTCTATGGAAGTAAACCGAGCCGCGACGAGATGGTGTATATCTGTCAGCTGGCTGTGGGCTGGCTCAGTCTCCTGTCCTCGTCCCCGGTGCCTGCCACCGTCAGCTGACTCGGGGCGCCGCTCGCAGTTGGCTCCCCGCTCAGAACAACGCTCTCGTTGGGCACCGTGCGATGGCTTCCGACAAACTGTTGTGGGTACGGCCGCCAGCGTTCATTCGTGCTGGTTTTCCCCCTCTCTGCTCCTCCGCCCACAATTCATACTGGTACCGGCCCAGTGACGGACCAGCGCGGTCCTCTCTCCTGGCGAAGTCCTGGTCGCAACATTTTTCCCTCCAGCGATGTTTGGCCATAGGGCCGCCGTAGAATTTGTGAGTGTTTCTCCTTGTGCCCGAACTCTACCTAGCTCTGCACAGGGATTCTGTTGGTAACATATTTCACGTAACATCTTTACGGAGCTTCGCCAACGCCAGCTTATAAATACATTATTAACAAACACACTACTCACGTAAAGTGTAGTCCATTGTAGAGTTTAATGACTGAGGCCATATATATTTATTTATGTTTAAAGTATATTTCCTTTATTATAAACTTACAGTCGTGGTCATTTTAAGATCTTAAGAACATAATTCACATTATTAGAAAATTATATAATTAAACTTCTATTAAACATGTTTTTAATGGGAAAGAATATTTCCAACATGTAATAGGGTGGTGGGTTTGGTTTCTGTTCACTCGTGAGTGTCAGTTTTTTTCATCTGAAACACAGGGTGCCTGTACTTCCAAATTTTAAAATCATAAATCTGATCAGGGGTTACATTCTTGTTGCTTACACAATAGTTTGTGTTTGATGCTGCAAACAATGATCACTGTAAAAATAGACAATGCCAGTGTTTTGTCAATAAACCCAGCATTTTTAGATATGAATCCCTTGTGTGTTAAAATTAAAACAGTCTGTTTAAGATGAACATTTTGCAATTTTTAAATTAAGTTTGACTACTGTCTTATAAAGGGGGTTTTCTACCCTCTTTGAACACTGAAAACATTTAGTTTCTAAACACAAAAAAATGCGTTTAAAATGAGTTACACATTCTCGATTTCTTTAGTGTGCCGTGTAAGTAGGAGAAAAAACCCCTGAGTGAAACCCTACAGCCCATAAAACTGCTGAATAAAACATTTTGATGCATTTAAACGAAAAAAAAAAAAAAAACCAAACTTTCTTCTAATGTGTGGGATGTGTCATTTGATTTTCTTAAGGAACCAAGGGGGATTCCTCTGGTTAATCACACTTAATCACAGATTCACGGGGTGCACGCACTTTAAACTTTATGCAAAGCCCAATAATTAGTTTCTGCTCAAGTTTTCTGGCATGTAGCTCATCGTAATGCAATACAGAGGTTCCGGAGTGTACCACCGGGAGAGTGATTAGCAGCAGGCCCGATAAATCAATCAATGAATCAAATAAGTTCTATTCACATTCGGGGGTATCCGTGTTTGGTGCTGGGTGACTAACACAATGACAATCGAGAGAAAAGCCGTTGAAAAATGATTAATTGTAAAGTGACAGGGGACTCAGCGTGTTTCCAGGCTGAAATGACTGAACGCGTCTCATTCTGGCACAACGAAACATGTACGTCGATGGCCTGCAAAATCTCTCAATGCAAGAAAGGGTGGCCGTGTCTGCCGTTTGCATACCCCTCCCTGCATTGTGTGGCCATTGTGTGCAAGAAAATGCACGCCCTTGTTTGCACACCTGAAAATCGGGAACGTAAAACACAGGGCAAAACCAAAACCACAAACATGCAATCCCTGCATGCTAATTCTTTACTGCCTGTCATTTGTGGTGTGGCCGAATTAATTCATACACATTAAATTAAACAACTCTGAATTATTATTGTTCAGGTTGTGTATACAGGAAATCTATTTGTTTGTTATTTATTACTCATATTGATATATTTCAATTAAATGGTTTATACTTGCCAATTATAATTGGGGGTGTTTTATTGAGTATGAGGGTAAATTAAAAATAATGATAATATGTGTTACAAATAAATTAACACTTGTTAAGGAAAAGTTGAGAGACGTGACTAACATAAATATGTCAGAACAGAACAGTATATGTGGCTTAGTGTTTATGAATATCAGAATTAGGGTTAATTCCAATTTAAAAAAAAGCTTCTAGATGGGTAAGTTGAAAAACAGCCTGAGAGACTTAGGGTTGAATAAGCTATGGTTGACGCTCAACAGAACCGTGTGGAAAAGACAAACCTGTAGGCCAGTAAACTTGGATCAGTTTCAGAAATCTAAACACCCAGACACTCCAGGTAGTGTTCCATCCACAAGACAATTGTCAGAGGAGCAGCCCACCCTCTCCTCTTCGTGCCCACCCCCATCACCCCCATCACCTCCATCACCCCCATCGCCTCCATCACTCATCACCCCCATCACCCCCATCACCTCCATCACCCCATCACCTCCATCACCCCATCACCTCCATCACCCCATCACCTCCATCGCTCCCATCACCTCCATCACCCCATCACCTCCATCACCCCCATCGCCTCCATCACTCATCACCCCATCACCCACATCACTCCCATCACCTCCATCACCTCCATCACTCCCATCACTCCCATCACCCACATCACTCCCATCACCCCATCACCTCCATCACTCCCATCACCCACATCACTCCCATCACCTCCATCACTCCCATCACCCCCATCACCTCCATCAGCCCCATCGCCTCCATCACCCCCATCACCCCATCACCTCCATCGCTCCCATCACCCCCATCACCTCCATCACCTCCATCGCCTCCATCACTCATCACCCCATCACCCACATCACTCCCATCACCTCCATCACTCCCATCACTCCCATCACCTCCATCAGCCCCATCGCCTCCATCACCCCCATCACCTCCATCACCTCCATCACCCCCATCGCCTCCATCACTCATCACCCCATCACCCACATCACTCCCATCACCTCCATCACTCCCATCACCCCCATCACCTCCATCACCTCCATCACCCCATCACCTCCATCGCTCCCATCACCTCCATCACTCCCATCGCTCCCATCACCCCCATCACCTCCATCACCCCCATCACTTCCATCACCCCCACTCTTTGGTGATGTAACCAGCTTGCCACAAAAAGACCAAATGGATCCCGAAAGGAGTGAGAACCTCCTTCAGTGGAACTGAGCGATCGCCACAGCAACCCCACACCTCAGAAACTTTTCGCAGGTTTGGAGAGGCACGGCAGAAACGCTGTCCGGAGAGGAAATCCTGCCTTCGTCTCCCAAATGCTGAAGAGACGGAAGGAATTGGCGAGATGTAATCCCGGTGCCCTGTGACACTTCTACGCTCTCTGGCATGGCACGGGGGGATCCTCAGGGGACGTGAGTGTGAAAACGTCCGCTCTCCTGACTCCAGGTGTGACAAAGGCCTCTGGGACACCTTCACGTCAGCCATTACAGTACGTTTTGTCGTTCTGGTTTCGTATTTTTCTTGAATTAGAGACAGAAGGTATCCCTCTTTTTTGGTTCACATGATCTTTATTTATTCCAACTCTGTTTTGTTACTCTAAAATCCTATACTATATTCCAACTCTGTTTTGTTACTCCTATACTATCATATGTAGACATAACCCTAACTCAAACCTTAACCCTAACCCTAACCCAAACCATAATCCTAACCCTAACACAAAACATTACCCAAACCATAACCCTAACTCAAACCTTAACCCTAACCCTAACCCAAACCATAACCCTAACTCAAGCCTTAACCCTAATCCAAACCATAACCCTAACACAAAACATTACCCTAACCATAACCATAACCCAAACCATAACCCTAACACAAAACATTACCCTAACCATAACCATAACCCAAACCATAACCCTAACACAAAACATTA
>JAOVYW010000108.1:7689380-7707188 GCA_025775045.1 Hiodon tergisus | reverse complement strand
GGCGTGGGGAGAGGCCAGCTCACTCCTGGGGGGCGTGGGGAGGGGCCAGCTCACTCATGGGGGGCGTGGGGAGGGGCCAGCTCACTCATAGTGGGCGTGGGGAGAGGAGAACCCTGCAAGGGCCTGCAGTGTAATATGATAGGGAGCTCAAAGGCGATCTGGATAGGTGGAGACAAACCATATCTGCCTTTAACCCTCCCTGGATGCCAAGATTCACAGCGGCAAACCAAGATACATAACAATTTATTTCATTCCAAAGTGATGTAAAGACATAAATATTATCTATTACATAAAAGTTCTTAAAAATGAAAAAACTTTTCCCTATAGGGTTAGGGAAAATAAGTGGATAGCCCTAACTAAACTACTAAACACAACTAAACAAATTTTGCTAGGATCCTTTTAAGCCACACAATGCAAATTTGACACTGACATAAAGAGTGTGTCAGTGGTTAGCATGTGGGTTTTTCTCTCATTACTTCTGGTTTGATCAGTTCAAAGAGAAGCAAAACATCTAATGATACCCCAAAACACACACTCACGCACACACACACACACACTCATGCACACACACGCACACACACACATACACACAGTCATGCACACGCACACACACACACTCACGCACACACACACACGCACACACACACACACACACGCACACACACAGTCACGCACACCCACACACACTCACGCACACACACACACACACACACACACACACACACAGTCAAGCACACGCACACTCACAGACACCCACACACACACACACACACTCACGCACACACACGCACACACACGCACACACACACACACACACACACAGTCACGCACACGCACACTCACAGACACCCACACCCAAACACACACACACACACACACACACACAAACACACACACCTCCCTTCCCCATTCCACACAGGCTGAAGTACAGCAACTGGGTGAGTTGGCAGCCGTCCCACGCTGATGAGATCACCCTTGGGAATCCCCTTCCTTAACTCTTCAACACGAGCCACCTGTAAAACACATGTATCACAACGTTTTTGGTTATCATTGGACATGCGGTATCCCGGGTGCATTGAACCAGGGAATGTAATCTTTTGTATCCACAAGGCCTTTTTTTTTTGGGTTGTCATAGTAAACGTGCTGTTTGCTACAACTTCAGGGATCGTTTTATTGAAGCAGGTCTGTGCTGAGGCCACCAATAGCTTCATTCAGAGAGTCTCAGGGTGTGGTTGGGATTTCTGCAGCCTTGTTGGATGTCAGACAGCCTGCTTGAGTGGTGCCCCTGGGGCTGCTCGCTCTAGTCTCCCAGGTGATTCCCTGACCTGACTGTGGGAACTCCCACACGGCCAAAACCCCAAACCCCCCCCCCACCCCCACCCCAGCGAGAGAAGGTACCAGTGGGCGAAGAAGGAGTCACAACAACCTGACAGGAGGAAAATAAACGGTAGCACGGGTATCGGGCCGAACTGTTTACCGTCACGGTGTTCTGACACTTCATTTACGCAGCCTTTAAAGCCATTGGTAAACGACCCTGGGAGTTCAGGGAAGCCCTTCCTCACGGTGCGCAACGCAGTGAGCTGCAGGTATGACAAATACATAGCAACATATATCTGCATACAAAGGACTGTGACACTGTGGGCTCAGGCACCAAGCGTTAGACGTTTATATTTATTTAGCCCTTCCTGCCCTCCCTCTCTGACATATGCCTGGAGTCGGTGAGAGTCATCCCCTGAGCATCATTAAAGACTCTTATACCAGCAGAGCAAAGTGTTAAAACTCTACATTCACACTTCTGACTCACTGACTTCTAACCACACCTTGGAAGGAGCAGAAGATACGTGCGGCGCAAATCTGTTTTCGTGTTCCCAGTCCTAAAAAAAAAAGAAATAAAAAATAAATGATTAATAAAAAAAGACCCCAAAGAGCAGTTTCTGAGTCAAGCCTTCCGAAGTGATAAAAGCCTGCTGTGTACAGCCATAACAGCGTGTGTGGGATCTGTGGTCGGGTGGAGGTGGCACATAGCGCCTGAGCCTCCGTCTCGTGGTTTGTTGTCTGCCGCCCCTCCCGGCCGAGATCAGACTGTGCTGCCGGTTACCACCTTCCCAGCCTGTCCTACCTCTCCCCAATCACACAAATTCTGCACAACCCCCCCACCCAGTCCTCTTCTTGCATTCTGCCGAATGCACGCCTGCAGCAACGGCCTCTCAAACTCTAACCGGGAGAAGAAAGAGCCATTGGGTGGGGTGTAGGTAGTTTCCAACTATCACCAAATTTTACCAACAGCCAAGATTTGTTGAAAAAAAATCTCAGAAAAGTTGTTGATGTTCAGTATTTGTGGCCTAAATCCTCAGCTGAAAAATAAATACAGATAGAATACAAAGTGTCTAAAAAGGGGACCGTCAGTATGGCCGTCATCCAGCTGTTTCTGTGTAACAGCACCTGCTAAGAAGAAACAGCACCTGCTAAGAAGAAACAGCACCTGCTAAGAAATAACAGCACCTGCTAAGAAGTAACAGCACCTGCTAAGAAGTAACAGCACCTGCAAAGAAGTAACAGCACCTGCTAAGAACAGCATCTGTTAAAATAATGATGTTAGTAATAATA
The DNA here is from genome assembly GCA_025775045.1 of Hiodon tergisus. NCBI lineage: Eukaryota > Metazoa > Chordata > Actinopteri > Hiodontiformes > Hiodontidae > Hiodon > Hiodon tergisus. The sequence continues at coordinate 7,704,581 of JAOVYW010000108.1, read as the reverse complement.
ACAAAAGTCACCCGTGTATTACAATAATTGGCTACTTTGATCCTATTTTTTAGTCACAGAATCAAACCAAATTTAGATTTACAAAACCGCTAGCAACATGATTAACACTTTATTTCATTAGCCTGCTACAATAGAATACGGCGGTTGTATATCGACCATGCTAAAGCAAACCACCGGAGTGATTGTCTGTTAGCTCTACCTACAGTACAGTTTGTCAGTGGTTGTAATCAATAAGCATTGCTTCAGTGCAGCAACAGCCAGTGGTTATAATTAATTTGCTGTGATTGTGAAGTCTTTAGTTCATTAACCCTAGTAACAGCAAAGCACGGGATCGGTTATGGTCTATTGGCCCTGTTAGATTACCAGCTGTAACGCGTTAGCTACCCCACAAGTCTCGAGGTTTTCAGTAGTCCTAAAGATCGGAGACCGTTCTTACTTACAAACATGTCTCATCGTGGGCACCTGGGAAGAATTCAGCATCCTGGCCCAGGCCAACACGTGACACTATTATTATCTGTGCATGGGTGTGTGCGTGCGTGTGAAAGTGCGTATGTATCTGTTCAGGACTTTGTGCATGTGAGATTGCATGTATATCTGTGCACATATAAGGGGGTGCGTACGTAAGAGATTTTGTGTATAGCTGTGTACAAATAAGGTTGTGTGTATGTGAGAGATTTTGTCTATATCTGTGCACATTATAAGGGGGTGTGTATGTAAGAGATTTTGTGTATATCTGTATACAAATAAGGTTGTGTGTATGTGAGATAGCATGCATGTTTGCATACATGCATGAGTGTGTATGTGTGTGAGACTGTGAGACTGCATGTGTATCTAAGCAGGCATGTGTGTGTGTGCGAGTGTGAGCATGTGTGTGTGCATGTGTGTGTGTGTGCATGAGTGTGTATCTATGTGTGTGCGAGTGAGTGTGAGTGTGTGCGTGTGCATGCGTGTGTGTGTGAGTGTGTGTGCGCGCGTGAGTGTGAGTGCGCGCATGAGTGTTCAGTGTGAATGTGCATGTGTGTGTGTGCGAGTGCGTTTGTTCAGTGTGAGTGTGCGCGTGTGTGTGTGCGAGTGTGTTTGTTCAGTGCGAGTGTGTGTGTGTGAGTGTGTGCATTCCTCATTCGCATGTTTTACTATAACGTTACATAACTTCCTGTGCTACTTTCTCTCCTGTAGCTCTATTATTACATAGGGTCATGAGTAACCATCCTTAGAAACTAAATACAGTAAAATCGGCAAAAATATTCAGAGTGTGGTTTACACAACCAGGTGTCTGGCTGTGTAATAGCAGTCTTCACAAAACAGAAAACAGCCAAACGTTTCACTCTGCTAATGAGACTAAAAGCGCACCTTGGGGCCATTTGTGAACACACATAAAACTCATCTGTACCACTATCTGTCAATAATATATTTCAGTTGACATTTTTCAGAGCTCTGGTCTAAACTCTAGCACTCGGTTCAATAGTCAGTTTTCCCTGAGTGTTTTTTACTTAAACAACCGTCCGAATATAGGCATGTTCATATACTCAAAAGTGGCCATTTGGTGCTTGCAGAGCCGCACGCGCCAGACGTTGACTACACTCGGGCTACAAAGGCGCGGTCCTAGATGACTTCAAGTGATCCGTGACCAATGCGAGCTACTGGAACGTGTCACCTACCCGCTGTGTCTACCTGGCTACGATCGCCAGGGTTCACCTTCACATTCAACAATCAGTGACCTGCGAGTTTGGCATAATTTACTGCTTCCGAGATTTATTTATGTTTACCTTCAACAACGAATTTCAATGGAGAAGTTAAATAAAATTTCCTTGGAGGAAAAAAGAAACACGAACACTCACATAACCCACCGGAGGTCAAGTTGCCAAAGATTGGTGGGTAAAAGCGAAACAGGAGCAGAAGCGTGTGCCGCAGTTGGTTCGTTTCCCAGCATCCCTCCCACCGGGGGTCTTGGGTGCGGGGATCTACTAATGAGACGGCGTTAATAATCCTTGCAGTGGGGGCACACGAATTCACTCGCGAGCAAAGGCTACTGCAGCCGGCTTGGCCCAAAAACCCTGGAATGTTTCCCTTTCATGTGCTCCGCTGATTATCCGCTCTGACAACAATATGGTAAGACTTCCCTTCCCCTGTCGCGCGGCCCCTGGCCCAGGGCCACCGAAGGTCATTTTCAACACACTGGGACTTTTATAGGTGGTCAGGGAACACGCTGACAGGTCAGAATTGGCGCTCCTTTACGAGGGGACGTTAACTTCGGTCTCATTTGCGACGAGTCTACGCGTATGTACTATATAAATCAAATTTATATTTGTTTTGTTGTTTTTTCTCGCCCCGCAAGAAATTGTTCCTGTAGCAAATATATACATTATACATTTTTTTTTTTTTTAGAAAGCTCGATTAATTTCGTCTTTTTGTATTCGACCTTTTCTGGTCACACCGTGTCGGTCAGCAGCGAAACATGATAAAAAAAATAAAAATAAAAAACAAAATTTTTTTATCGTGCTAAACAGGATATCTAAAATATCGTCGCGGTTCTAAATATTTACGTCATAAAAATAAGAAAACAATAAAGACAGAATTTTTATCACCGATGTGGAGACAGCTGAAAAACACGCGTGCCTTCCACTGAGACACTGCCTGAAGGGAAGTCCTGTCGACTGTAAACTTCCCCTTTTCGCGGCTCTCCGTGTGACCTTAGAGGTAGAGTATCTTGTGCTTCTGCCCCGGCCATCACCCCTTTGCTATGATAGTCCCGACGTATGAAGACAGAGCGAAGTTCTTGGGCGTTAGAGCTCGCTGCTCGGGGTGCAATGAAATTTTGTTGTCACATCTTGTCAGCGCGTGGATCTGTGATGTGACAGGTCGAGGGATACCGGTCCGCGCGGGTTTGTGGCTTTGATTCCCGCTTGGCGGCCAAGCGCATTCAACTGATTGCCTCTTGTTAGTAATGATTTTTCGTCTTCAAAATGTCACAGATACGACGTTTCTGCTTTTATTTTTTTTCAAGGAAGGCCTGAATCGAATCCAGTAGCCTACTTTCCTGGGGAAGCCGATGAGAGGTGCGGACGTCAATAAATAAATATAATTAAACACTATTAATTAATAACGCCCCATAATTGAATTTTATATCGTTCATACACTTTAAACGAATTAATGAATAAACGTGTTCCGATAATATTCACTTAAAAACACTAAAATGTTTCTATAGAACATTAATTTAAACACACGAGTAATTTATATCTAAAACGCTTTTATTGATAAAACACCGTTTAGAAAGAGACCAGCGTTAAACACTTGAACTGTGTAGTAAAACCTTTTTCGGTTAGCGTTTGAAATGAACATTCTAAAGAATTCTGATATTACAGCTCTGTTATGTATCTGCCTCTTGAATTCTAACTGACCCTTTTATTTAATTAGTTGAAGGATATTTGATATTTTTAATCAAGCGATTGAAAACTACAACAATATTTTAGACACTTAAAATGCTGGATTAAGACTTAAAACATTAGCACCATAGATTCTTCAAATGGCACTACCTCAGACAAATATACAATATCATTATTATTAATGTGTTTAATTTTCTAAATAACACACACAGACATCGCACAGTAGTTTTCAATCCTGGTCCTGGTGAACCACTGTTCAGAAGTAAAGGTGTCAGGGTCAGTAAATTTGGTCAGTTTTATAAACGGATAAAGAGTGGGGGGGAAATCCTTAGATAAATAAGCTGCTCTGAAGAGAAACCAAGACCAAATTTAGCTAACATTGGAACTAGAGACTAAATGACTTAAATCTGACCTATGATCGGTTCCGCAGATTCCAGCCCTGGAGAATTCAGAGTTCCGAAACCTTGAAGGTAGAAACTTCATCTAATTTGGAGTTGAATCAAAAATGAGGTGACTAAATAATACATAATAGCTTTTTACAAACAGCAGTAAACCCCTGTTATCTTTTCACGACAGGGTTTTCTAGTTCAGGGCGGACAGCTTTCATTCCGTCTTCATTGTTTATTAGAAGCACCCTTCTATTTTGGCCTGTTTTGGATCTACCTCTCTGCTAGCACCAAATTTACAGAGTCACCAAAAGATGTGATTTCCGATCCAGACAATAACTTGAAAGTTATTTTCAATAAGGTAGAAATTAACTAGTAGACCCTGCTGCGTCTGAGGGACTGTAGCCTCACCTTGTCAAACAATCCACGTTTTGTAAACTATGTCAAGCTTAGTAGGTTCCTTTACATGTCTGTGTTACTGGCAGGTGGGGGTCAAAGGTCTCATAAATAATGTCCCACAGATTCATAATGAAATTCCAAGAAACACAGAATAATCTAATCATCTAACATAGATATAGAATGATTAGAATAGCCCCACTTGGTTAAAACAACCGTGTGCAATATAAGGGTATGGACAGGCAGAGAAGATGTATAAGAGTCTTCTTAATCCTTCTTAATGAATTTAGATATAAACCGTAGTGATAACTGACCAACAGGTAGCCACTTCCCTCAAGCTGTCTTGATGTGACAAAGAGACTGTTACCGACATCATACTGAACGACTTTTCGTGATTCTAGCTGGCGCTTCACGTTGTCCTGGGCGATTGGGGTCAGGAATAAACTCCAGGCGGAGCCTTTGGTCACGGACCTGTTCAGGCGGATGAGTTGGACCAGGCCCCGAGCGGAAGGAGATCATGTGACTTTATCTGGCCAACGGCAGGAGACGGTGGCCACACCAGCCCTTACCCTTTTGGTAACCCCCGTGAGAAGGACCCCATCCTCCCCAGTAAAAGGTTTGTTTTCCATAACGCCGCCCCATCCCTCTCACCAAAAACCCCGGAGATTTAAAACTAAAGAACATTAAGAAGAGGATCCCACATGATTTCGCCCCTCACCCTCCACCCGTCACCAGTTCTAAAAGCAAAGTATTGATTTTGATTCTAACCTGCTTCAACCCTTCTTTCCACAGTGGTTTCCTGTGAGTTTTTTCCTCATGTAGCGTCACCGACAGGAATATTTTTTTGGTGCGAAGATAGGCCGCGCGTTCTCCATTGACATGATTGACCCATGACCGTCCCACTCAGAGGACTGACAGCTAACAGTCACTTAGAGAAGAAGAGGGTCCTGGTGGGGCCCACCCTAGCAGCTCCTTCACTAACATCTCAGCACCACCTCAAACCTGCAACCATCCACTTAGGAAATTCTTTTTTTACCAATGTCCGTTTTAAACTGTGAGACACTTTGTCTCATGTGCAACATGTACCCATGTAGCTTTTCACAGGTCTTTTTTAAATTCCCATTTCCTTAAATATTTCCCCATTCACACAAGCACACACACTAACAATCACACAAATGCAGACACACAGATCCACAGGCGCAGGAACTCTTGGTCACAGTCAGCACAGACACTGCCCAGATGCTTTCTGAACCAATAAGCTCAGCCTGCACTGCTGCCATTGGTGGGACTACCTTTTTTTATTCATTTTCATTCAAAAAGGGAATTCACACTTTGTCTTTAATCACCTCTGAATGGAACTAATTTGTTCCATCAGAGGAATGGGAACCACAACAACGGGAGGATTGGAAAGCAACTGTTGCTGTGACTTCCTGGTTACTTCCCCTGTTTTGACGGGTATCTGTTTTAAGTTGTCTTTGGAAGAGTATGTCTGCTCAGCAAAACCGTTTCGACAGGGTGGTGGATGAGGAGTAGTAGGGTGATACAGATCCGTGTGAATGAAAGGTAAAATATCTTACCACAAAAAAGTCAGACCGACCGAAAGAAAGAAGCAAAGAGTAAAATATGCAGCATTAAATGTCTCTTCTGTCTGTGCATAATGCAGTCTATGAAGGACATAGTTGCTATGGTCTTTAGCGTCACAAGAGGGCGCTACTAGCCGACGGTGGCCTGCCATTGTACGTCTGAACTGTGACCCTTTCAGATCCCCCTCCTCCCAAACAGAAAAAGATGCGGTGAACCAAGTATAAATGAACGCTACCTCTAATTACTTACGCATAACGGTATCCTTTTAGGTTAGCTGCTACTGTGATTTAATCGCCCCTTTCAATAAAATAAAATAAAATAAATTAAAATAATCCTGCAACATATCGTTCCTTAAACTTTATGTAATTTTTAACACATCTAATATTTATTTGAAGAACAGCGCTGGTAAGTTTTTTTTTTTAAACTGGCAATGTTTATTTTAATTGAAAACAATTTACGTTTATAATTTACATAAAAATAAGCGACGTTTGCTTCTAACAAAATAAAATATATTATGGAAACTTGTTGAAACGCAGACAACGCGTCTCAAGGGGTGAAAGATCAATTCACTCCGTGAACTTAGTCAAGAAACGGCTGTGTCCAGCGTTTCCTTTTGACGCGGATTGAAACCCGTCAGTTTCCAGATATTTAAGTTTCATCAACGTTTGGCATCACCGGCCCGCGTATTAGTCGTTTTAATAATGTTGTGTCCCCTTTCCAGAGCTGTCTCTACGTACTACATCACAGGTTCCTTCAAACGGAAAAATAATTGGCCGTTTTATTTCTGCTAGGAAAGGGGCGACCCTGTGGGATTTAAATCCACGGCTCCGTTTTCGTCAAGCCTAACTCTCATCTGATTATTTAGATCTACCTTATTGACGGTACTCACGGTATTAACATTAAATTGCTTTTTCCACGTGCGTGATTTCTTCAAAAACACATTCAATCACTTTTAATCGACTCCGATATATGTGTATATACATATATGTATATATAATTAAAACTGAATGTGTATATAAAAATGTAATTAAAATGAATGTGTGCATTTCAACATTTTAAAAAGTATTACATTCTATATTTTATTTTTTTAAATTCTAAAATTTTATTTTTCAAATTCACCTCCACTAAAAAATTTTTTATTTAATTTACCAGCAGTAAGTTATAGTAAATATTTGGCAGTATACCACGAAATGTTTTAAGCGAATCTGCTGTATTCTGTCCGTGGAAAAATATTGTAGATTTATGCTTCAATCTAAGCCGGGGGAAATCTTTGGAAAAAAATTAAGACGACACCTTTTGAGGTAAGAACTAAACGCCACAGGCGACAAGTTTCCACTCAGAAACTTTCACGCCTTTTTACAAACACCCTCGATTCGTGTATTGTCTATAAACAAAACAGCACCTACAGTTTGTCATTTGGCTTATAAGAAAATGAATTGCTGATTGGGGAGAGCAGGCTGTCGATCCCGGCCACTGTTTTTTGTGTTTTGGGAAATGTTATTAAGGACAGTTGTCAGATGTTTTATTCACTTTTAATTGAAGTTGAATGTCTTTTGTATTTCTGTCACAGGAATGCATCGATTTTAAATGTATCAGAAGACCGTAAAAATACCGATATTTAATTTAGATTTAAAATTACCTATCGAATAATTATAATCTTTTTTTTCCCCCTATTCATATCGCTTTGCACTAAAAGTCTAAACGCAAAACTACTAATACAGCGATCCAAGGAGCTCAACGTCAGCGTTTAACTCGCGTGCCACGAATAAAGAGTCCGTAACTGGCCGCTAATGAGAAGACGGTTAAGCTGCTATCGCGCTGGAGAGTCGCAATTGAAATTAGGCGGGTCCAGAATACAAGGCGTCTGGCGTCAATACACAACATTTTAGAGGTATAAAAACAAGCCATATTACAAAGACGATAGACCTAGAAGAAACTGCAACATTTTAAAACCCTGAGTTTTAAAAACCTGATTTAAGTGGAAATTAATCGCACTTTTGTAAAAAAAGGATCACTTAGTTGCTATCCTTACCATACCGACACTAAAAATGTAGAAAACTGAAACTGCCTTGTCATAATTGCATTAGTTATCTGTGCAGTTGAATAATACAGAAACACGTTTCGCCTTTTTCAATCCTACCTACTTTTTTGTGTAATTCAAACACAGAGTCGAGATCCGAGGGAAGCTAATTGCCAGTTTAACTTTTTTGTCAGAAAACTTATTGTGAATAGGCTATGTAACAATAGATATCTGAAAACGACGCTTTCCTAAAATCTCAGGAGTCACTTGTTTAATTAGTATGCTATATGTCTAATTAAATTAATGTCAATTCGTTTGGCCAATGGGCAAAGGAAACTGAAGGATGTGTTCCATGGATATCCTAAACCCCTCCCCTGACGTTCGCGGCAAATTGGGAGTGCTAAGAATGCGATCACATATAAGAGCCCCGAAACGTGTTTTTTTTAATATATCACTCGCAGATAACCCGGAGCTGTGAAAAATCTGGAGGCGCAACTGTTTGGGGGCAACCGCGGTTAGCAGCAGGGACCGGGGGCCACTGTAGCTACCGAGGGCGGCCGTTCACTAGCTTTGGTCGTTTGATCCAGACCCTCCAGGTCGAACAAACCGGGGTTTTTTTAGTTTGATTTTTGTGTACATTGCTTTGAAGGATGCAGTTAGGGGAAGGAATCTTGCCTAGCGCGCCTATCAATTTACCCAAGACTTTTTACAACCTCTCCTCTTCAGAAAGTAACAACAACGGGAGCCCTGGGTCGACACAACTAGAATTTCAGGACGTCGATCGGATTGAATCTGAACCAGGCAACGTACCCAAGAAGTATTTGAGCGGCGGGGGAGCTACCATGCTGGGCGAGGGAGAGAGTGAGACCTTCTCCGGAACTAAAGCTGGGGTTGATGGAAGAAAAAGTTCGCCTGTCGTTAGTGAAGACGATCTGTCCAGTGCCGGTCGGTACAACCTAGACGCACTCGGTTCAGATCGGTATTTTATCTCTTCCTCGTCGCAACAGCCTTCCGACGTGGCGAACCCGTGTTCCCTGTTCCCTTATGCTGGTCAGACCGGGGCGGTGTATGCGGGGTCCAATGGATCCAGGTACTCCGCTTCGCTTCACTACGGATCTGTCCTGCCACCGACGGGGTTTTCGTCTGCCGTCTGCGCCGGACGCAGTCAGTTCGGCGGCGGGTATCAGTTTGGACAAGGTCCCGGGTGTCTCTACCCCTCATACCCGGGCACGGGGTCGGGAATCAGTTCAATGCCCATCTCGGGGACAGGGGTGAGGGCCCAAGTTTACCTCTGTAACCGGCCTCTGTGGCTGAAATTTCACAGACATCAGACGGAGATGATTATTACTAAGCAGGGCAGGTAAGCTGTGTGTAATCAACGAATTTAGTTACTTGAATGTTTAGTGTTTTTTTTTAAATTTGGATTAACTTGATTGTTTTTAATTTTGTGCTTTCGTTTAATCGCTTTATTAAATTATTTCAGTTAAATTGACTGCATCACACGATTGTCTGTAGTTTACTATAAAATCGGTAAGCTTTTCCATCGATTCTATTCTTTTTCGTGTTATGCGCTAACTATTGATATATTTTTTTTAAATAATGGCAGACATAATTTTTTTTTACTATCCTTTGCCAAATTTAATTGATGTATCTTAGAACTATTAACTTTAAAAATGTATTTAGCTTTTAAAAAAAGTTTTGTTTTTATCGCGGGTCTTTAGACTTTAGTTTTTTTTTAAATCCTGTATTGTTTCTTGTGTGTACATTTCGGTATCTTTTTGTACTAAAACGTTTTTTTAATTTTTGTCGGCAGGCGAATGTTTCCGTTCCTCAGTTTTAATATCACCGGTCTGAACCTTACGGCGCATTACAATGTTTTTGTGGAGGTCGTTTTGGCCGACCCAAACCACTGGCGATTTCAAGGTGGAAAGTGGGTGACGTGCGGAAAAGCGGACAATAACATGCAAGGTAGGTCCGTCTGACTACGAGTCGCCTTTCACGTCTCTAGACATCAGGGTTGTTTTGCAACTTATTTGCCAAAACTGAAATACGAATTTATTGGACCGATACTAAAATGCCCCATGACCTATTGAGTGGTATTGTAACCGTGTATTAATGCATTTGTACTTGCAATTAAAACGTCACTATGTTGCTTTTGACGGAACTGTGAAAGGGCGAAAGTTCCATTGATTTATGGTGTATTAATTATTATCAGGCAACAAAATGTACGTCCATCCAGAATCGCCGAACACCGGAGCTCATTGGATGAGGCAGGAGATATCTTTCGGCAAACTGAAACTGACCAACAACAAAGGCGCGAACAATAATAATACCCAGGTAAGGATGGATCAACGGTGGACATTTTATGTACATTTTATTCTGTGTGACATACCTCGGAATTAAATGGTCTAGTGCGCGAAAGTACACAACCGTCTTTGGTATTGCCTCCTTAAAAGTAAGGTGTACGTTAAAGTTGATTCTATTGAACTAGATTTTAGCACTGGCAACTTGCGCTTCCGGTTCTACTGTCGCTTTACAATGTAATGTTTTTGTTGTCATCCACAAACTGCCCGCAGATGATTGTTCTCCAGTCTCTGCACAAATATCAGCCCAGGCTGCACATCGTGGAAGTCGCAGAGGATGGGGTAGAAGACATGAGCAGTGAAACCAAGACTCAGACATTCACCTTCCCTGAGAACCAGTTCATTGCCGTCACTGCTTATCAGAACACGGATGCAAGTATTTTAAAATTTATTTTTTAAAGTCACTTCTGTTTGACCAAATAATGTGTGACCTGGGACAACGGGGAGTTTTTAAGGGTGAGAATGTGACATGGTTTTGGTCTGCATTTCCTTTAAGTCACCTAAGGACTGGTTACTAAGATATTCTGTATTTTTTTGTGTGTAGATTACGCAGCTGAAAATCGATCACAACCCGTTTGCCAAAGGTTTCCGTGACAACTATGACTCGTAAGCATCCCTCATTTTATAGCTATTCCGTTTGTCCGTCTGTCCGTAGTGCTGGTTTTCGCTTCGGCCTTTTTAATGCGTTCTTGGGTGTGCCCCCCTCCCCTGTTACAGGATGTACACAGCCCCGGAAAGCGACCGGCTGACGCCATCCCCTACTGACTCTCCGCGCGCCCACCAGATTGTGCCTGGTGCCCGCTACGCCATGCAGCCCTTCTTCCAGGAACAGTTCGTCAACAACCTGCCCCAGAACCGATTCTACAACGGGGAGCGGGCTGTGCCGCAGACCAACGGCCTCCTGTCACCCCAGGGTGATGATGGCGGGGCAGCGGTGGCTGCACAGAGGTGGCTCGTGACCCCGGTCCAGCAGACCAGCACCAGCAAGCTGGACCTGACCACCTACGAGAGCGACTACTCTGCTGGCAGCCTGCTGCCATACGGCATCAAGTCCCTGCCCCTCCAGGCACCACATAGCCTCAGCTACTACCCGGATTCGGCCTTCACCTCCATGGCCGCTGGTTGGAGCTCCAGGGGCCCTTACCAGCGGAAGGTAGCCACAGGCCTGCCTTGGTCACCACGGCCCAGTCCCACAGGCTTCTCGGAGGACCCTCTCCCCGGCAAGGACAAGGTGCGGGAAGAGGCCCCGCCGTCTGCCTGGATCGAGACGCCCCCCTCCCTGAAAGCCCTGGACTCGTCAGACTCTGCCATTTACCCCGTGGCCTGCAAGAGGAGGCGCGTGTCTCCCTGCAACTCCAGCAATGAGAACTCTCCCACCATCAAGTGTGAAGACTTAACTGTGGAGGAGTACAGCAAAGAGTCCTCAAAAAGCATGGGCTACTATGCCTTTTACACTAGCCCTTAATTTTAACCACTTTTTACTGTCCACTGAGTCCCCCGTTTTTAGTATTTTCGTTGGAGTGTCACATCCTTGCTTGCATTTTTTCTTTTTCTTTTTTGAGACATGTGCAACTGTGTAACAATTTTAAGGTGCCAAAACTTTTCATGCATCAAGCAACTTGTGCTAATTATTGCCCTCAATGTGATTTCGGTTCATTTTTAATATATAAGCATGCCTTTTTTTTAAAGGATTTTTTTTAATTTATTGAAGGCTCCTTGTACAGCATCTGTGCAGTGTAGAATGTGAGGTTATCTTGTACAAAACGTCTACATGGCAATGTAATAAAACAAATTCGTGCTTTTTTTCAGAGGGTGCGTTTTAATAATTCTGACTCCAACCTATAAAAAAGCCTTACGTATAACCATAAGTTTGAATTTTAAGAGCGTTTCTCTTTGTAATGTCTAAGTTGTAACTACATTTAGACATGATTGCGCGGTGGTGTAACACCCATCCCCTGCATTTCAAATTGTTTAAACGCCGGCTTGTTTTTCTTAATCCTGGTAAAATGTTTGCGCTGGTACCCTTTCACGATTAAACTCGAAATGCGCGTGGCGTCGCTTAAGCCACTCGACTTCTCAGTAGGTTGACCTCATGGAAACTTGTCTTCATATACAACCGAAGACTTTAGCGTATATAGAACCTGAACGGCGTTGTACCTTAATGACTTGGGCTGCACTAACGGCCCATACCGCCATATTCAGGAACAACTAAATATACACCAAACGGGTTATCTACATTGCACACGGGAGGCTTTTGCTAGAATTTCTAACGAACAAACTGGTAGTCGGGGATTTGTTTTTTCAAAATTTTCCGTTAATTGCATTTTAAGATAACGAAAAAGCTGATGGTTAAAACGCAAGGGTGGGACTCGTATAGGAGCCCCTCTCTGTCGGCAGGAAGTACCGCGCAATAGTAACGATGACCACAAGGCCTATAGCAGCTGTTGCCTGCTCGCACGGGGCAGTTTTAGTCTAGCGCGAATAAACAGTTATTAACATAAGTCTTTAAATCGATGCGTAGTGTCATATTGTTTAGGATCACCGCGGGATCTAATGAAAAAGTTGAAAGCGGCCAAAAATAGAAACATAAACCCAATGGGAAATGCTACTGAAAGCACTAGGAAACGTATATCGTTTCCACCGAACCACGAAACCATGTTTCCGACAGCCCGTAATGAGAAAGTAAACTTTTCTTTGCCCCTCGCTGTGAAGAAAATCATTACCTTGTAACGACGTGAAATAAAACGGTTTTATTCAAATATTACTTAGGTTTTATTATAACCTGCGTAAACGATTTCAATGAATTAAAATAAAAAATGGTTTCGGTTAAATGCGAGATTAGCTGAAGGTTTTTATGAAAGCTACGCCTCTTGATTGAGGTAAAAAAAAATGATTTTTTTTTTGGACATAAGTTATATTTTGTAGCAATTTTAAGAAAATTCAAAATTTGATTGTTGACGACTTAGCAAAAAAAATGGGATGGCTAGATCACCTGTATTGTGTATTTTAATGGGGTGGTGAGTGAGTTGCCAAGAGATCTTTCACTCCCGGGCGAGTATACAACAGTAACAAATGTTTAGTCGTCGGTATCCAGCTCAAGGGTAAACCCCCATTAAATAAATACCTCCTAATAAAACAGTATAACTAAAGATATTAACGCGAATACAGGTAGGTCGGAAAATTTGCTTCGACGACATAAACACGACAAAACCATAATTTGTGACAGGTATTTCAAAAACATGACGTCCTAGCTATGCTTTATAACAACGAACGTGAGGCTAATTACATTCATTGGCATATTTTGTAATAACACGCCTTGGTTGTAAACATACGTATCCATCTCGACAGATTTGTATCACCCACAGAATCAAGGGGGAAATACTTTTGGGTAGTCATTGTGGAAGAAAATAACCCTTCAAACCGCAAGCGGATCACCTACGTTTTCTTCAAATTTAGTCTCTTCCAAGAAATCACACGACTGCAAAAAATTATATATTTGACTGCCTAATCATAGAACATGTATGATCTCTTTACTTTAATTTTAACCTTATCGAATAAACGTTTTTTTAATCGAATATTAACAAAATTATTTTTTTAATTAATTAATTTCAGTATATATTCAAAACGGTATTTCATCGTGCTTCCATCGTTTTTAACACATTTAATATAACTTTGTTAAAAATATAATTTTGGTTCATTTGTGTCTGTCAACTGTGACAGAAGTCCTTTGGGAACCAAGTTCCCGTCGATCGAAACAGAAAAGGAGGAAGAGGACCGTCGTGAATAAATTATTTTATTGTGATGGAGACATTTGATGACACATTTTGGACAAATAGGATAAATGTGTCCCGCTAAACAAACCAAATAAAACAGTTATAAATACATTAAAATGAGTACATTATTCAAACGAATAATTATGCAGTCATAATCAATTTCTGCATATCTTTCTTACGTTGTCTATATTACGTGTTGCGCATGGATTAGTTATCAGCCATTTCTAAGCAGTCCTGGAAGTTTTTCGCAGCAAAAACGCAATTGTCTTTTAAAATAACGAGCATATCGAGCATTTACAAATAGACGTGTGTTTCGTTAATTAATTGTATTTATAATTCAATCCGACGTCAGAACATTTCTACTGAATGCGTAATTAATAATTATTATAATTCTGATAAAACAATGTTCTGATCAGCCAACGAGTTTAAATACTCGTCACGTGCTTACATCCAGTCACAGATTTTTACCATTTCATTATTCAGCTATTACTTTATTTTATTATTGCTATTAGTTGTTGTATCACAGCCGTTTGATATGAACTTCGGAAAGTCAGCCTTTAACGATGAAACAGTCCCTATGTAAATTCGTGCAAAATCTCTGCACCTTGGGGTTCTTAACCTGGTGGCTTCAGTGTCGGTTTTCAGGTAGGTGTTGGAATGTTTTGCTTCATCGCAAATCCGACCAATTGAGACAATATTAGGCTTAAGAAAATAAAAATCCTATACCTAAATTGCCATAAACACCAACGGACTATTTCTGAATTATTTTTTTTCTGAAACAGAACAAAGGCAGGTAAACACAGTTACACATTCAGCATCACAGACCTCTTTTTGGTAAATTTTTGGCGACTATCAGACCACAGACTTAGTTTAGTCTGCGCCACTAAAATGCAAAAGACAGTTCATAATTATTATGATTTTTGCTCTGTCACCTTATGCTATTTCCATAGACAGACAGCACATGGCGTTGTTGTTGTATCCTTAAGTGAAGTCCATTACCTGAATCAGGTATAAATCCACCTGAATACACAGGTGAAGCCCATGAAACCTCACAATACAGGCTTCTCAGCCCTGTGAAGCCCATGAAACCTCGCAGTGCAAGCTTTTTCAGCCCGTGAAGCCCATGAAACCTCACAATACAGGCTTCTCAGCCCGTGAAGCCCATGAAACCTCGCAGTGCAAGCTTTTTCAGCCCGTGAAGCCCATGAAACCTCGCAGTGCAAGCTTTTTCAGCCCGTGAAGCCCATGAAACCTCGCAGTGCAAGCTTTTTCAGCCCGTGAAGCCCATGAAACCTC